>BMAO01010586.1:0-82129 GCA_019973975.1 Trichonephila clavata | reverse complement strand
CGTAATACCCGGTACAGGACCAGTGTAGCGGTGCATAACGCTAATGCATGTTGAACATCCGCTAATGCATGTTGTAAATTTCATGTTATTTGCGTGTTTCCTTCAGGGTGTTGCATTTACGGTGGGCAGCAGTGTAGTTTATTCGATCATTATTATTAGAAAATAATAATAATTCATTACTATTATTTTCTAAATATTTTATCTTTGTAAACTTATATCAATTAATTTTTACATTTAAAATTTGATAAAATTTGTTTCTTAATTTATGAATATCTGAATATATTGTAAGTCTTATAACAAGATAACTCATCTATCTAACTAAGTATCAATGAATTACATAAAATTAGAAAAACCGGAAGTGGATATTTAATCTACCAGAAGTAGGTATTTAAATTATTCAAAACTATTATGTCAAGTCTGTTAGTTCAAAGTATTATTAATCCACCGGGTGTCCATAATTAAACTTCAAATTTGCGAGCAATCTATTGCAAAAACTATACAGCGGAATTGCATGAAAATTGGGTAATGGCAGAATGAAATGATGGGAATTTATCGAGGGAAAAAACAATGAGTTTCAAAAACCACCCCTAGGTGGCGTATCATAGCTTTATTGAGAACATATAAATAATCTACAAAAATTTACAAAACAGGCTCGATATGTTGTCCATTATTGTCTGCTACCATTTGGAAGCGGCAGGCAAGGCGATGTGATACAACCACAATGATTATGCCAAAATGTGCTCTTGCACACATCGTCCGTTGTGTGAAACAAGTGCTCCGCCGCCATTTCGGTGACGACAGAATCATCAGCCTGCATTTTAATACAGCTTGACCTCCTAGATCCCCCGACTTGAATCCTTGCAACTTTTGACTGTGGGGATACCTTAAGGCCATGGTCTACCGTGATCCCATCACACACACACACACATTTCTGTCCAACCTTAAAGAAAGCATAGAACGCCATATGTGCGTTACATTCCCCAGTTCAGGCTGATTTCAACAGTCGAACATAAGATTTTACGCTTCCAGATAATAGAAGACAATGGCAAACAGTATATCGAGCATGTTTTGTAAACTTTTTAAGATTATATGTACTCAATAAAGCTATGATACGCCACCTAGGGGTGGATTTGAATTTCATTGTTTTTTTCCTTTGATAAAATTCGCATCACTTCATTCTGCCATTACCCAATTTTCATAGCAATTCCGCTTAATAGTTTTTGCTATAGACTGCTCGCAAATTTCAAGTTTAATTATGGACACCCGGTATTTCTAGGAAACCTTTTGAACCTGATATATTTATTTCTGAGGAATGTACTAAAACAATTCTTAGTGCATGAATATTTTGCTGAGTTATTTCTTGCTATTTCATTAATAACCTCATAAATATGTCAAATTTATTATAATATTTAATTGGATCAGCCCAAAAAATTTTTATACATTAAAAAATATTAAATTTTTAATTCATTCTCTAGATAAAGATATGTAGTTTATTTACGTAGCACTTTTATTGATATAAATGTACCGTATTTACTCGAATCAAAGCCACCATCGATTTTAAGCCGTATCTTAAGTTCTCAAAATGTTTTAGTAAAAAAGAAAAATAAGTTTGACTTAGAATTTTTAGTAAAATTTCTAAACCCCTCTCCAATTCTCTACACGTTTGAGAAAAAATAAAAAATATGAAAGGTTCATTGATACCGGTTCTTAAGAATTTTTTTTAAAAATAATGAGAAATAATAAGGAGTTAATAATTTATTTATTTTACCGTTTTTAAAGACTTTCAAATACATACATGAACCTTCAATTACTCTAATCGCCATTATCACGTTTTGAAAATGATTCGCCACTTCCATTGTCACAGCTAATTCGGAATTAGTGCAGGCATCGCCGTTTTTCCACACGGTGTCCTCTTCCATCGTACCCAATGCATTTGTTATGCATCATTTTTTTTTAAAATTTATTATAGAAGAATGTAAAATAATTATATATTCAAGGCTGTAGAACATTTGTAAGCAAAAATTATATCATTTTGCTTATGCCATCGACGTGTATTTGTTTCATTCGTGTCACCTTTTCAGTTACCGCTGCTCTGTTTCCGTTATTTTCTGCCTCTCAAATTACCTCCCTTTTCTTATTGCGTCATAGTGAACACGTATTGATATTATTACCGATATCTTTGATGTTAAGGTGATTAAAAGAAAGCGTATACAAAAAAATATCCAAAATACAAGCAGATAACAATGTTTTGGACAGACTGAATTCTAGAGATAAATTGCGGAATGAGATAAGTCATCAATGCAAGTGGACAGGATGGACGGTTACATTTTTTCTTTTTAAAAGGGGTGGAAATTAAATTTCCCCCTCAACAAATGTTTTGCCTTGGATTCTAAGCTGCGTCCGATTTTCAGTAGCTTCAACATTGGAAAAATAATGCGGCTTAGATTCGAGTAAATACTGTATTAGTTTTTTCTCAAACCGCTTTATAGAATTTTTAAACATTTCTAAAATTTCATTTAAAACTGTGATTTTTGTAAAATTTTGAAACTTTATAATAAATATATCTGTTTAAGTATTAATATTTATTGTTACTGTTCCCTTAAAAGTATTTATAATGTTCTTATATGCTATATATATTTTTAAAAAGTGCTCGGAACGCGTTTTCAGATACCTTGAAATAAGGATCGTATTCTTCGAAAATAGGGAAGAGTATAGAAAATTAATTACAAAAACATCATATTTTAAATAACTCTAGAAAATAATGCAGTCTTCCTTACACAAATAAGAAATTTTTAAATCTAATTCTTAAGGTTTTTTGAAGATATATTTTAAAAAGAACATCAGAGTAGTTTTATTCAAAATTTAAGTAAATTAGCATATGAAACAAAAAATACAGGGTATCCTCTAATACCATGTACAAACTTGGAAGGAAGGTGGAGAACATCCCCAGGAAAAGAATCGTATTTCGGAAGGACGGATATAACGTCCGTTGAGCGAGATGAATATATACGCCGATGGCATTTAAGGGGTTAAAAATGTATAACAATAATAAGTAACTATTTTACTTCTTTTCATTTAGTTTTAACTTCGATTTTGAATTCCATTTTTCATCTGAAATCTTCTAATTATTTGAGAACAAGATAAACGCAAATATTCATCAGATTTTAATTTTCTTTATAGAAGTATTAAATTTTCGTTTAAAAAAGGGCATTCAAAACTGTTTCGATTTTTTTTAATATTTATTTTTAATTAACCTTACATTTGAAGAATACTCCTAAATAAGCAGCTGTACTTAACATAATTGTTTTCATGATAATTAATTATTTTTATTCTGTCCATTAGGATTTTATGCATCGCGTGTTGTATATTCTTCATCATTAATCATTTGACTCAAAATTGGCTTGAGAAAGAAGAAATTAAAGAATCAAAACATAGAGCATGACATTTTGATATGACGGGTGCTGCTTTAAAGACAATTAGAATCAAGATGAGTAATGCAGATTACTTTAAAAAGCTAATTAATTAAGAATTAGATATATCATGTGATTTTTAATGTATGTCCTCGTGTTTTCAAAGTTGCCTCTTAACTTTTCTGAGAAAATATAAATCTGTAGAGTAAAGAAAAAAAGAATTTCATTGTATTGGGATGTACAGTAACTAAACCTTTTGTAAATTCCATTAAAATTTAAAATATACATGAAATTCTTTTCAATGTTTTGACAAATTTTAATGTTTATTAAATACTTAAACATTTTTAGCAAAATAAAATGCAATTACTATAAGAATTACCATTTTATTAGAAATTAATTATTAGAAATAAATTATTAGAAAAACTATAATTTATGTTAATTAAAAACAAAATAAAAGAATAATTATTTAAGAAAAGCTTTTTTAAGAACCATCACATCCTTCTAACTTAGAATAAGAAAAATAATTACCAAACCTCATTAGATTTATTTTTAAAAATGTTTATCTTTAAAACATGATCCCATATTCTCTTTTTCAACTCCCTCCCGGTTTTTCCCAAGCTGAGCTCAGGCAGGCGAAACTTACCATACTGACTCATCGTGAGTGTAGCTCGGACACTGTGAAAATTTACATTGTGCAGTCGATCTTACCTGATTTATTTCACATATGTTTTTTATGGTTTCAATAATTGAAAAGTACCACACTCGATTTAATTTTCTACAAAAAGAGGGCGTCCTTCTGCTGAACAGCCCCTTCACGCTTATCTGAAAGACACTTTGTTGACTACATTCCCCCAACAGAGAAGAAAACTAATCCACAACACTACAGTGTATTATTTGCTGCTCAAAGACAGACAATAAAGGGGAAAAGATAAGAAGAGAAACAAGAGTTTACTGTTCAGATTTTTATGTTAGGTTATGTGCAGTACCGATTTTCGAGTTTATCATGCACAATCAAATTTTGAATAATAATTTTATAATCATTTGTGTGTGTTGTGTGTGTGTGTGTGTGTGTGTGTGTGTGTGTGTGTGTGTGTTGTGTGTGTGTGTTTTTTTTTGTGTGTGTGTGTGTGTGTGTGTGTGTGTGTGTGTTTTTTGTGTGTGTGTGTGTGTGTGTGTGGTGTGTGTGAGAGAGAGAGAGAGAGAGAGAGAGATTCCAAAATGTGTCATTAATAAAATTTCTATACCATGCTTTATATGTGAACTGCTTTGCAACTAATATATTTGTTAATATACTTACTTTGCATCATTGTTGTAGAGTTTAATATATTTGTTTTCAAAGTGTTTGTATTTATGGCAACAAACTCTTAGGTATCCTTTTTTATTTTAGAATCTTAAATCTTACCTTCATGGCTTGAGAACAATAGCATAAGATTCTACATATGCATACTATTTCACATTACGCTCCTGAGTGTATTGTGAGCAAAAATTGATACATGCATTGTTATGAACATTTCCACCATCCACGCCTCCTGAAGAATCTCATGGACGAAAACGAACTCCAAGCATTTCCATAAAATCTATCAAGAATTTATTTCAAAACACTATTCTCGACAAATGTACAATTTTCAAATCCTTTCAAGTGCACCTGCTCGCACATTCTGTTTTCGACTGCAACTGTCATAATTTGAATATTTTAATACATTTATGCATATTGCGAAAACTGAAAAACGAAGAGAAAGAAGTTCTTCCAGGAAATGCTTTTCTCTATTTTAGCAGAAAACTTCAGACCCATCAGAATCATCATATTTTGCGAAGCCATTTCATGCTTGATAAAAAATGTCATTCACCATGGCAAGTATTCCAAAAATAAAGCGGTATGTTGCACGAATTTGGAAGAGAGATGTAGTGGGATTTAAAATGAATGCGCTGTGTGTTTAGAAGTGAATACTGAAGGAATATCTTAGGGGAATCGTAAAAAAAAAATGCAATCTTGAAAAAAACACTCTTTTTTAAAAAAAAAAAATAAAGGAAAAACTTTATCAATATTTGAAGAAATGAGAAATCATGACATAGTGAATATATAAATGTTTATTCATTTCGAATTAACCTTTTAACTGTCATGCCCGAGATTATCTCGGGCACGGCACTAGTTCTCCAACATGTCACGCCCGAGTATTATATGGGATAATTTTTATTTTGAGTGCATCTTATTGTTATACCCGAATACATATCGGGAGAAGTTTATTTCTGCTTCATCCCTTAGTCAAGCCCGAATCTATATCGGGAAAAGTTAATTTGGGTTCACAAAACCACACAAGACTGAATTACTGATTTACTAATAGGTATTCATTTTTTTTTTTTTTAGAAAATAATGCTCCAGTAAATGGAAATTTTCCCACTGTCACTCTGTGTGGTAGCCACCTCAAATGAATATGCAGTTGCTACAAAACCTTAAAAAATTTTATATGTGTAATTCAAAATACAACTTTTAACTTCTAAGTATATTTTATTTTTTGCTTAAACATTTTATTTTTGTAATAAAAAAATTTTAAATATCATCAAAAAACCTTGACAGTTAAAAGGTAAAAAAAAAAAAAATTAGAAAGCATTTTAATACAAATATTTCCCAATATCTATCCATAAGTGTACTCAAATAAGCTTTGACAATGTTGCGGAGTTAAGCATAAGAAAAAATTAATAACTGTGCATTATACTTTTTATTACTGATATTTAAATAGAGTTATTTAAGTAGAAAAAAAACTACGCAATATATTTTCCACAAGAAAAAAAATAGACCATTTAAAGCAAAAAAAGAATTTTATGTGAAAATGTGTTTTTCTTTCCCTCTATATATAACAGTGACGCATTTCCTTTCTTAGCAAAAATTTACTTATCATTTAATCAAAATTAAAACATATTAAATATTGGAGCACTTTCTAACCGAAAGACTTTTTCAAATATAGTTCTTATTATTTAATGAAAGGTAAAAAAAAACTTAATTGGAATGGAAAAATCTTAATCAAATTAACGCGTTAATAAAAGTTTGTATTTCCTCCATGTAACAGTTTAAGAAGTAAGCTGTTAATTTATGAAGTAAATATTTATAAGTTAAATTTTCAAATTCAGATTATTATTTGCTATAAATTTTTAAACTTGTATGAAAACAATGAAAGTGTGTTAATTTTCATCACCCATATACATATGGGATATAAAATTATATTACATATATTTATATATACAGGACACAAAAATAATGAAAGAAAACTTTTTAAATAAATCTATATAATACTTTAAACACATTTATTCTTAGTAAAATATATTGAAATAAAAAAATAAAATTCTAAACAATGATACACAAAATATAACTTATATCTCACTCTTCTATTTTAAGATGAACATCACATGCATATTGAAGGATATAAATTAAGAATATTTTTACTTTTTAGAAACTTTTTTTAATTAAAACCTTACTTAAATGAAAATTTTAGAAGCTACCACCCAGAAATTATCAAATTTATTTCCTGAGTTTTTTTCGAACTTCCAATTTATGCATATATACAACTTCCATTTTAAATAGACGTACAAATACATACTTACGTACACCTTATTATCTAAATTTAAAGTAAAATTTCTATGATGTGTTTCTATATTCAAAGGCTTTTAAGTGAGACATTTATTTTATAGCCATCTGTAAAATTATTAATGTAGAACTTAGCGTTTAAAGCAAACCTAAACTTGCAGTTTAATATTACCATCAGGCCATTCAATAAAGTAACTCTTTTAAGTCCGTTTACTTTAAGAATCTTCTTTCTCCTTTCCTTTAAGAAGGAATCTTGTGGACTCAGCATTTCAAGAGAGCATTAAGATAGGCGATGCCATTATAAATCCTATTGATTTCGCATTACTAAAAGTAATAGAAAGATAAGAATGTTGGTAAGCATTAATAAAACCGATGAGTATTATGATTTTTGAAAATGAGCCAATACGCTTAAACATTTTGAAATTTTAGATTACGAGGAATCTGCTTATTTGTGGATTATTACAAAGGAATATATCTGGAGCTATTTTTATGAGAAAAAACTATTGTTTACGTAATGAAACTGATGTAATGATGTATATTAGTTATATTTTTTGAGAAATGAGAATTAAAATAAATAAAACGGCGATTTACAATAAGTTGTCTAAAAATTGATATTATTATCTTTTGAATAAGTTTTTTTTTCACCAAGAAGTTGAAATATGTATTAGTTATTTTCGTCTTCTACAAATAATTTCTTTAAAAGAAGGCTTTTTAAATTACTTTTAAAACACAATAAAGAATATGACATTTAAGTCTTTTATTTTCTCTGAATGGACTGGAATTTTAAAAGAAAGATGTAGAATGTCAAAAACTAAGATGAGAATATAAACACAAAACAATTATATAAAATATCTTACCATTTTAAATAAAAATTTATTCCAGGACAACTCAAATCAAATTATTCAAATATATATAATCAACAATATCCAGAAATATGTATATTAATATAGTAGATTTTTTTACTACTAAGCGATATTCCAGTTATTAGTTTAAATTACTTTCATATAATTAAATGAACAGATAACTCTTCGATAGTAAGAAATTTCCTTGTACACGTTCCTCTTCAAACTTTTAAGCATATTTTAGAAATTAATTTATTTTATTTCATAGCTTATAATATTTACCTCACAGCAGATACTTATAACATAATATCACACTTTTATTTGCCCCTTAATAATTAAAAATATATTTTAAAATAGTATTAAATATAGATACTTATAAAAACTATTAAAAATCTTTGAGAAATTTAGACATAAACAATTGTTTCTGTAAAATATAAAACTCTCCTTAGCAATTAAATAATGCTCAATCAAAAACTGCTCACTTTAAATGTTATTATTATTATTGTTATTATTATTTCTTTTGATTCTTCCTTTTTAAAAATGCAATCAGGCATTTTCCTGGCATATATGTGACTTTTATGGTACATCTACTTTTTTATAGTACAGTTATTATAATCCTGATTTTTTGTATAATAATCAAAACATAATTCTCTCCATTTTTAAAACGTAGGTATTTCATTTCATCTTTTTTTTAAAATTAATTTGCATCTAGAAGATGCTTTGGTACTCCCCCCCCCCCAAAAAAAAACCCTTACACAAAACGTTAAAGCGTAATGTGAAAGTAAAGCAGCAGAATACAACATAAATTATATGTATTTATAAATATGAAGAAAAATTGCATTTTATTATATATATATATATATATGTTCCAATTTAAGAACACTTCTATTAAGGTGACTTGGTGCAATTTATACAAAAATCTTTGATTCAATGGTTTTTACTATTTTATTGCTTGTAACCAATGTATATGGGTAACTTAAAACAGATTTTGATCACAAAATACTAACCCTTTAATTTTTTAAGGAAAAATTTTAAAATGCTACTTTTTTTTACAATAATTGACGTACACATGAAATTTAATCTACAAATATGTCAAGATATCCATAACAGAAATTGGTACGGGTTTACTGCTATCATGATTGATATCCGTAAAAGGCTTTTTTTTTCTGAATGCTTATTGAAAATTCCTTAAAAGTATAAATTCTAAATTCATTTATTTTTTTAAAAATAATATTGCTTTGATTAAAAATACATACCAATTTTGTTACAACTATTAGCAATAGATAAAAAATTCAAAGCCTTTGGCACAGCAGAAAAAAAGCCTTAGTATTTTAAATGAAGTAAATCAGATATTTTTTCTCTCTGAGATACATTAAAAGTAAAAGTTTTTTTTTGCCATTAGCATGCGAATAAAAACGAACATAAAAGTTATCATTATTAGAATTTTCTTAACTTAGAGCTTTCAAATTGTGTGGGATTACTGGAAATAATATAAAAAATTATTTAGACTAAAAAATTTTTATTTGAAATTTTGACCAATTTTTATCAATTGAATTGTACTCTGTCTCCTTTTAACATAGGCATAAATCAAAATAAAGACTGAATATGCAAGTCTATTCCATAACAAAATACTTGTCTTATTCAAGCAATAAATACAATATCTCTAATTACTTTCTATTAAGGTAATAAACCAACCTAAATAGCTGATAACTATCTAAATTATCATGACAATTCCAACTTATTTGCTGAAAACCCCATACATTACTTTTGATTGACGTAACAAAGGAAAACAACCAATACATTGATGAATACTTAACATGAACAAAAGAGGGTAGAGGCGGAACGATAATATATTTTGCTCATCATCTGGATCTAAGTGGTAATACGTGTAATGAGAACCTATACAACCCATTCAGCCAGAAATAATGTTGAAAATACTCAGTTCCGGAAGCTCTTGTTCTGTACCTTGGCTGTAATTTTATAAACTACGAAGTAATGGGTTTTAATGTTGTGAAAGGGTTATTGGATATATGTGTGCATTATTGCTTCGAAGCCTTCTCAAATTACTTATGTGATTGGATGACATGTCGTGGAGAGATCTGGATGTGATGGCGATCGCCATTTATTGGATAATACGGTGATGAATTATTGATGAACTAGAAAATATCAATCGGATGGGAAACTGAATTAAGAATACACCCAGGTTTTTTTACAAGGCCTTCTCTTACAGGATTTTAAAATAACACGGTGAACAAATTTAAGGATTTTTTTTTTCACAAACTTTTTATTCTAGCACAAATTTCAAAAAACGTTGGGGATTCACGCCATTTGTATGAGAACGATTTGATTGGATTTATGACAGTTTATAATAATAAAGAAGTCGATAATGACGAAGTCAGCAGTGAAGTTCAATGATTAACAGCTGATTTAATTCTCGAGGGCTTGAAATTTGTTACAAATATACCAGCACAATCGCAAGTGTTTTGTAGCAGGATATCAAGAATTATAAAAGTAGCTTGAGAAACCAAAGTAAATAATTTTGTAACAACAACAGCAAAAACTGAGGTCGTTAAAAAAGAACGAAATTCTTCATTTGAATCAAAACCGTAAGTTGTGCTAGACATATCTGACACATCAACTGATGATGGAATTTTTGATTCAGTTCGTAATAAACGTACACGCTTGTTATCAAAGAGTGATGAATAGTTGTTAGTAGTTTTATTCCTAATTTCAAATCGAACTTTTATATGTAGTATATATTCATAGACTGAATTTTCACTGTACACTAATTTTAATTTTTTTGTTATAAAAAGAAATTGTTTTTGTTTCATAAATTTTGTTATTACATTTTTTGTACGGTTTTTAGGAAAATATTTATAGATTTTTCATTTTACACGATTTCTTAAAACTGTTGAACATATCTTCAAATTTGCCATTTGTCGTATGTATTTTTTACACGCTTTTCTAAGGAACATATTTACCGAATAAAAAAGGGGGTGGGGGTCAAAATGTCTACATAGACATTTGTGGAATATGTTAAGCCTCAGATAAGACTTAATGATGGCGCAAAAAATGAAAAATTGAATGAGCATTCAGCTGAGAATAATGTTGAAAACTATTGCCCTTCGCTGTATTTTGCGACCTATGTAAGAATAGATACTTTAATGTCAGAGAAAGGGTGGTCGAATGCATGTCTTGTTGCTCGGAAGTCTCTTAAATTTACTGCGATTGTTTTACATTCCACATACACCAGCGCTTCTTAAACTGTCGGGCGTGTGATTACTCTGCAAGGGGGACGAGAGCATATTGAAGAATCGTAAACAAAAGATTATTTTTAAAAATTCTTAATTTGCTGAAATTAAACAAACAAAATACATTCTGATATAGTAAAAAATAAAATATACATTTACACTGATATAATAAATCTAGTATATAAAATTCTCGTGCCATAGTGTTTATAACCAAACTCCTTCGAAACGGCTAGATCGATTCTTATGAAATTTTGTGCGTTTATTCAGTAGGTCTGAGAATAGGACGCAAACTGTTTTTCATTTCGATATTGCAATTATTTGAAAAGATATTAATTAAAAAAACTTAAGACGCGTAATTGTTTTCCCCTTGTGTGTTGTTCATTCGACCAAGCGTCATTTCAATTTCAGCGGAGTGAAAAATTCCGAATTTTCTACGTTTTTAAAATAACAATCTAATTTTGTCTATTAAACTCAGTAAAGAAATAATTACAGAATCGGAAATATCATTTATTTCACTACGATACGGTATAATTTTTTTTACAATATAATAATATTTGTATTTTTTACGATTTTCTTAGAAATGAGTCAAAATCGATGCTTTATGAAAATAATTTCTGAATTGTTGCGTATGAATTTATTTCTGTGTTATTAAACCGATATTCTTCATTAAATAAGTTCATGCTTTTTTCATTTAGAATCAATCATTTAAAAAATAAAATGCCGAAAATATTTTTTTTTTATGATTTTTCAATAAATACTCAAAATTTTAATTAAACATTGTCATTTGTAAAGATAATCTCACGAAACTTTTTTCCCCATGTGTAGAACAATATTATCCGAGATTTATACGAAGATTGAAAAAATTGCTTAAAAATTATGGATTAAAATTTTTTTGTCTATTTCAATTTTTGCTAAAATTTTTAAAAATGTAGTATTTTTATTACAATTTTTTTAAAAAAATTACCATTGTTTGCAATCGATGTGTGAAATTTGGAAACTCTAACTTAAAAATTAAGCCCTCAAAAAATTAAAAACTTTAATAAAAAACGTGACTTTACGGTAAACCAAGGCTTGGCGTCGAAAATCGGTTTCGCGCCAGATGTGTGACTTTTCTCTGTTCCACCATATAAATCACCCTACTCATGAGTTACTCTAGAAAAAGAAGTGTCTATAACAAATAAAAAATCACCAAATTTGGCAAGTAAAAAAAATGCGCAAGTATAAAGTTTATTTTTTAAAAACACAAAAATATTTTTTTAAACTTTTTTAAAAAAATGCTTGCAATTTCAACTCAACATTTAATAAACATGTAAAATTTTGTAATTTAAAAATTTCTACTTGAAATCACATATTTCATTTTTTATTTTAAAAAATGAATCATCTCTGATTTTAAAAACACATGCTATACTTTGAACAATTTAATTAATTTTCGGTGGTTCATGAGAAATAAAGACCTCCGTTTCGCGAGCAAAATGATTTCTTTTCGGCAATTTATTAAGAAAAAGCCGTTAGCTATTTTAATAAATGAAAAGCATGATATATGCACTCGCTTCAATCTAGCATCGTTCAACCGATCACTATGAAAATTGGCATGTATATGTATTTTCTTATGGAGAAGGTTTTTGTGCTATCCTCTTTGTTGCAGCTCCCCACTAGGTAGCGCTACAGCATATCGACTTCTGCACCGTTCAGTCAATCGCCAAGTTGTCAACTTGGCTCTATCGTCAACATTTCGCTATGCTTCCATTTAATCGCCATTATAATGTAAGGAAAGGCTTTGCTTGAGAACATTACAATTTTAACATAAAATAAATACAACAGAAAGTAGTATTAACGTATTACACATCCAGATATAAATTGTTTACTCTATTTTAAGCGATCATTACACAAAATTTATAACAATGTGTTACTTTTTTTTAGCAGAAATCAGCTTAGGAAGTTGTTCCCAAAAATCTATCAAAAAGGCAGTTACGCAGCGTTATAAATAAAAAAAAATCCTTTTTATCAGCTATTAGATCTACAGTTTTAAATTGAACAGATATGTTTTTTTCACTTCAGCTGAGATATGCAAAAATCTTTTTTCTTTTTTTGTTTAATTTGCAAATCTCGTAAAGATAATTCATTTAAAACTTCTTTATCCTTCAATCTGTACTGTTAAATTTTTCAATTCACCCGTGCGAAGAACGGGTATACCAGCTAGTAAACTTATAAATGTATCAGTACGGCACAATATATATTTTATAATTAATTTAACAATACTGTAAAAACAAGTTTGATGATTACCAGCGACCCCATCGGCTTGTCGTATATATAAATTTATATATAAAAATTAACACTTATCAGTTGTACCGTTTATAATTAATCCCTTAATTTTCGATAAAAATTTACTCATTTCGCTCTCTAATGCCACTGTTTTTCACGTAGGCAGGCGTATGTCATGTATTGAGGGGGAGGGGGGGGGAGAAAAGGAATAAATAAGCAAATTCTCTGAAATAAGTAAATCCTTCGCAAATACTGTCAATGTACTTTTACTGTAATCCAATGCCTTCGGAATAATTTTATGGATAGCAATGCACAGACAAGATCGCACTTCGGAAAGACGTATATATACGTCCTTTGGGTGAGTGAGACATTTATATACGCCAGTGACACTTAAGAGGTTAAAGTCGTATTGTAGTTTTTGTTTCAAAGTATAGCAACATTGAATTCAATACATTACCATTGTATGGAAGGGGGGGGGGTGATGAAAACTCTGTATTGAATATTGGGTGGCAAACATTTTGAGAAGCACTGATTTAAGTTAAGACTTAGTTAGAGAGAAATATGGTCATTTTTAAGTATTTAAACATTACAATGAAAACTATAACCCATTTATGCAAATCACAGCTTTTAATCAGATAGGAAAATAAACCCTGTTAATTTCATACAGAAATATTCATTGATTTCCATAAATGCGAAATCTCTGTGATGTACTCTTAAATAAGACGTATGACACATTATCTCACTAAATTTCTTCCCTATTATGCATGAGATAAATAAAGATAATACAACAACAACAAAAAATGGAGAATGTAAAACTTTTCGCAAAAATATCAATGAATAAAGCACTATGTTTTTAGATAAATCGTTTTTACACAACACAACTATTTCCAGCTTTTAACTCTCTAATTGAGCTCAGTAAATTTTTCACGAATAAAGGAAGCATAAAAACACAATACATAAAAACTGACTTTCATGCAAAAGAACTCAATGAGAGGGAGAGATAAAGTTTTCTCCTTTTCATTAGGTATACTTTTAAAATGACACTCCAACTACAATTGTTTTTAAACATTACCTTAAGAAGAAGGATATCCAAATAAGATTTGTTATCAAACGCAACAATAACTAAGATTTCCTTCATAAACAAAATATTGCAATCCAGCCAACTTTTAAACAATAACTTTCAATACTAATTCAGAAACTAAAATAGAAAATAAAGGAAAAAGAAAATATAAAAACTAGGAATTAAGTTTTTTATTGTTGATGATGAATATTATCCATTTCATTTTAGAAAAAATCTGTATGTTGAGCTAAATTCTTCAGCAAACATTAGTCTAAGTTCTCACGTAATTATTTAATTTATTTTCAAGCATTCAATCTTGCCATTTGTGTCAAATGGAATACATTGATCCCATTTATTTATATACACAATTTCTCTTAAATAATAAAACTTTTATAGGTTATTCAAGATTGTCATACAAGAAGAATATCTTGAAAAGTATTAATTTTGTCATTTAACATTTTTTCAAACATACGATACTCCCTTGTCTATAGATGTATTTCAAAATTCTATGAAAGAAACGCTGTAATGTTTATTTAAGACAAAAAAATAAATTTGAAGAACTATAACATAGAACAATATTTTTCCTCTATGTTGATGTTATGATCACATCTAATATTATTTAACAGTAGAACAGTTGATTCAAACTTAAAGCCTCTAGATACCAGACAGCCTTAAAAACAAAAACAAAAAATCCTGTATCTATAAAATGTTGCGCAATTCATACAAAAAACTTTTTCAGAATGGCAAAGTAGATGAAGGGAACTTAAATTATTGTATACAGCCTACTTTCCACGTAAAATGACCAAACATCCAAACAATGTAAAAGAACAAAACTGACTTTATTGTGTACAAAATGTTTCCAACGTCCATCTTTAGCAGTAGTACGAAAACGAGAAAACACCATAGACAGACTTGGTCACGCAATACACAAACAGCATTTATTATCTTCCAACCATCAAAATGGCTTCCATTGGGAAACTGTTGAGAGAATAATCGGACACACAATTGCGTGGACAGAACAATTACTTCGTTCAAAAATACACTACTTTCTGCATTTTCCTTTAACACTACTTGCATTCTTTAGGATCGTAGAAAAAATTTAGAAACAGAGTTGATAAACTAAGTATTTTAATGTTATGTTATTGCTGTTTCTGTTTACCCATATTTGCAGCAAACAAAACTATTGTCACCTCATTCTAACTTTTTTAAAAAAAATTTCTATTCAAATGCCGTTATGTACTTAAATAATGAACTTTTTTGGGGGGAAAAAGGTTATTTTTAAGACATTTATTTTCAATTATTTTCCTTTACATTTCATATCCGAGAGTTTTTGATATTAAAGACTAAGGTAAAAAATAATTTACTTGTAATAATTTGACGATGCCCAGCAGCTGAGAAAATAGTAACTTCAAAGAATCACAATAAATGCAATTATCATCTATAGTCTTATATTGTAGGATATTGTTGAAAGATATTTTTATAAAATATTGAATACATTTTAATTATTTAATTATTATTCTTTACATTTCAGATTCCAATAGCTTAAATGTTTTTAACATTAAAGATTAACGTAAAAAAATTCACATGTAATAATATGACGATGCCCAGCACTGGAAAAATGGTAACTTCAAAGCATTACAATGTTGTTGTTGCTTATGCCACCTGACCGACAGTAACATCAGATCAAGGTCCACGCAATTCATCGCGGCTAAGGGCTAGAATTTTACGCCTGTCGTTAGCCTAAGCTTTTAAGCCTGTATGAAGGTGACAGAGCGATTTTGCTCGGTACAACACGATAGACGGTGACACCATTCGGACCCACTGATTTAACGAGCACGTTCTCCGTATATACTCAGCGGGCATTTGGTGGCATCGGGCAACGAACTCAGGCCTTCCGGTCTGGAGTCTAATGTTCTAACCACTAGGCTACCCACGGCCCTAAGCATCACAATAAATGTATTTATCATCGATATTCTTATATTTTAGGATATTTTTTAATATATTTCTATAAAATATTAAATAGATTTTTTTTAATGTGTTAAATAATTATTCCCTTACATTTCTGATTCCAATACTTTAAGTGTTTTTAATAATAAAGACTAACGTAAAAAAAATAATTCACATGTAATAATTTGACGATGTCCAACACCTGGAAAAATGGTAACTTCAAATTATTATAATAAATGCATTTATTATCGATAGTCCTATATCGTCGGATACAATTGAAATATATTTTTATAAGAGAATTAATACATTTTAATGTGTTACACTACTTAAGGATTTTACACATATTTAAAATAAATTACCATAAAATTTATAACGCAGGGTATTTCATAATTTCTATATACTTTTTAACTTATATTTCCGTCATTACTTTTTCATAATTTTTTTAATCTACCTTTTGCTTTAAAATTGTTACCTTTACAAAAAGTCGAAGAATAATTTTGATTATTAGATAAATTTAAAATTGTTATACAAGGGTGATCAAATGAAAAGGTATGAAACGACACGGTGGGTACAAATATAGACTTTATTCAAAATATACACCATAGGCCTGAGCACAACGATCCCACTGATGAACAAGCCGCAGGATTCCTTGTTCCCAGAATTCCTGTGGCTCTGACGAGACCCAGTCCTTCACAGTGTCCTTGAGTACGTCGTCCGAGTTGAAGCGCTTTCCTTTCAGGTGTTTCTTCAGTAGACCAAACACATGGAAATCGCAGGGTGACATGTCCGGACTGTAGGACGGATGGTCCAACGTCTCCCATTGGAACTTGTCCAGTTCCATTTGTGTGACTCTGGAGACGTGTGGACGCGCGTTATCATGGAGCAGAGCCACACCCTCCATGAGCAGCCCCGGTCTTTTGTTCTTGGTGGACCTGCGTAGGCGTCGGAGTGTCTCACAGTACACATCGGAGTAATGCTTTTCTGTGCTCGAGTAATTCTGTGCTCGCATCATTTGGACGCCGCTTTTTATAAGAGCCTTTGCTCTCTCCTGCGCATGCGGCACCCGCTCATGATCCGATCCCATCAGAGTCTCCAATGGCATCCGAATGTCTCGCTACATTCTCCCTTGCGGAATATGCAATATTTAACTGTTTCATTTTTATGTGTTTCGTACCTTTTCATTTGATCACCCCTTGTACCTCAATTTTATTAAAGTTCTCAATGTATTATGTATCGAAATAAGATTTTTTAAACTCGGATCTGTCATTTCTACTCACCCTGTATGCAATTGAATAGAAAATGACATTCTCCAAATTATTGTCCACCTATGATTATTTTATTCACCTATGCATTGCAATTTGGGTATATTTATTATTTCTCTGAATGCTTCACTTTGAACAACACGAATATTAATTAAATTGCACTTCTTAAATATTTCTGTTACCTCTTAAGGTATAATTTCAATTAATATGGAATATTACAAAATTTTAGTTTGTGGTTTGACTCAATTTATTGCTCACACAAAATTTAAGGGGAAAAAAAGAATGTAATAATATAATACGCTTTTTGTTTGATTTGAAACTTATTCTTATATTAAAATCATAAAACTATTTCAGAACATTTTATGTTTTATTTAATGAGCGAAGAAGGTAATAAATTTAATAATGACACTAATTCGTTTGCAATATATTGAAACATATCAAAAAATTTAAAATTATCAAACAATACCAAAAATAGTTTCAATATAGTAAATGTAAAAGAATATTTAAGAATATAAAACAATTCAATAATTTAGTAAATATGGAAAATTATATTAATGCCCGTGGATGAAATAAATATTTTAATATCGTTTGCATGAAAGAAGAGGGGGAAAAAATTTTCTATGTAATGTAAAAGAATTATGTGAGATCATGTTATGGTGTCAACATGTATGCATTACATAGAAGCATGCATGGGATATTCAAAAGAGAGAGACTTAAAAAACAATAACCTTAAAATATTATATTTTCCAAAGTAGGTAATAATTAAATATAATTTTTTCACAAAACACACAAAAGCTGAATTACACTAAAACCTCACCCTTGAGCCAACAATATCATTTGAAATACAGTAAAGATCGGTTAACACGAAATTGAGGTGACTGAAATTTGTTTCATTTAAAAATAATTTCGTGCTACAAGATATTACAAAAAATCATATATTCCACAAAACTGAATTTATTAGAGTACATTTTACTTACATAAATATGTATCTATCCATGTATTTAAGGTATACGACTACGTTCAAAAGTGTACTAACGAATATTATTTTAATATTTAGAGTCACTTAGATAAAAATACACGTATAAAGTTGTTTTCAGAATATTACTACAATAAAAAAAATATTTAGATGCAATATTTTGGTAAAAAATGAACATATAATTATACTTATTTTCAAAACATTTTTCTTTTAACAAAAATGATTATATATAATATAATAATATTTAGCCTATATATAGTTAAAACTTCTCCAAAGGGCTTGAACTAGAATTCTTGAAAAATTCACATTATTTCAGTTACTACCAATTAAAATAACAATCGGTGTTTGTTTGTTTTTTTTTTGCTGAAATTTTTTTACCATGATGTATTAATATATAGATAAATCCAATTCTAAATTATATATTTCAAAAATCTTAGTTCAGACACTGTACAGAGGCTTGTGCTACGTATAGGCAAAATATTATTATTATAGAAAAATTATAGAATATTATTATTATTATAGAAAAATTATAGAATATTATTATTATTATAGAAAAATTATGGAATATTATTATTATTATAGAAAAATTATAGAATATTATTATTATTATAGAAAAATTATGGAATATTATTATTATTATAGAAAAATTATAGAATATTATTATTATTACAGAAACATTATAGAATAATATTATTATTATAGAAAAATTATAAAATATTATTATTATTATAGAAAAATTATAGAATATTATTATTATTATAGAAAAATTATAGAATATTATTATTATTATAGAAAAATTATAGAATATTATTATTATTATAGAAAAATTATAGAATATTATTATTATTATAGAAAAATTATAGAATATTATTATTATAGAAAAATTATAGATTATTATTATTATAGAAAAATTATAGAATATTATTATTATTATAGAAAAATTATAGAATATTATTATTATTATAGAAAAATTATAGAAAATTAAAAAAAAAAAATATTATTATTATAGAAAAATTATAGAATATTATTATTATTATAGAAAAATTATAGAATATTATTATTATTATAGAAAAATTATAGAATATTATTATTATTATAGAAAAATTATAGAATATTATTATTATTATAGAAAAATTGTAGAATATTATTATTATTACAGAAACATTATAGAATATTATTATTATTATAGAAAAATTATAGAATATTATTATTATTATAGAAAAATTATAGAATATTATTATTATTATAGAAAAATTATTATAGAATATTATTATTATAGAATGTTATATTATATAGAAAATGACTTGGTGAAAAAAAGTAGTAATTCCACATTAGTACTGAGCGTTTAATAACTATTTTGAATTAAATGATTCAAGTTACTCATTTTTATTTTATACCTAACCTAATTGATTGAGCTTGTAAAAAGTTTATCAACAATAAAACCTAAGTTTGTACTTTTGTCTTAGGGGTCTCAGGGGTGTTAATTTTGTCTCGAGGGCTGAAAATGTAAACAATTTTCAAACAGGTATACTTCTTTTAAATTTTACTGAAATAATTCGAATCTTTTACATGTTATTTACGAAGAATTCTGGTTTCAAAAAAGTACAAAATGTTTGAAATACAATCATAATTCTAAAAGTTATAAGCATATGCAAATAAGAAATAATTTTGTAATAAATACTAAGTAATTTTTGCGTCGCACTCGCTATTTTCTAAAATAATAGCCTTTGATGCATAAAACTTTATAGAATTATAAAATGTATCATGCTCTTTAATCCCTAGTAAATTAAGAATAATGCATCTGTTATATTTTAAAATATTTTAAAAATATTGAAATTTTCAAAATATTTTAAAAATATAATTTTTTTTTATATTTTAAAAAATATAATTTATTATTCTATTTATTTAAATTTACTACGGTGTGATAAGGATACATTTAACTTTATAAATCAACTTATTCCTAGTAATTAAAGCTAATACTTTTGAAAATAACATGCGTGCCGTATAACTTAATTAATATTTCTTATAAAAATATTTCTTATTTTCATATGCTTTTGATTTTTTAAATTATGATTAAATTTTAAACATTTTACACTTTTCTGAAGCTTTATTTCTTTATAAATAATGTGCAAAAGATTTGAATTATTTAATTTTAATTTCAAAGAGTTTTATGTATTTGAATATTGTTTACATTTTCAGCCCTCCAGAAAAAGGTAACACCCCTGAGACCTCTTATTTGCTATATTATTTTTGCTTCACAGACTTGCATTTAAAAAATGTGCTATTTGCGTAACAGTCCCATAATATTCTTATAAGTAATATTTTTTTTTTCAATTTACTATATTTATTTGTAGAAAAAGTTGGAAATGTCACGAATAATTATTATTTTTTATCAAATATGGCACTCTTCCCAAAAAGGTTGACCACCCCACATCTACTGCAACGAATTCTTCGGATGATGAATCTGCGTGTGTGGCAGGTGTTTTCCGTATTTGCTCATTCCCAGTAGGGAAATATTTTCGTTAAGAGAACAAAATGCATGAAAAAACATAGTAGTTAGTCGGAACCGCTGCATTATTTCATGTTAACCGATATTTCGTCTTAAGCATTTTCGCGTTTAACGTTTTTTACTGTATCTCCAAAAATGTCGCCAAATACATCTAATTACTTAAAATTATTTATGACACGCTTAAAATTCGATGCAATTTTATTTTCCCATCGAGAGAATATCTAATTTCCAGTAACCCTTCGTTATTTAATATTCGTTTAAAATGTTCCATTTCTAATATTTCAAACCAAGATTTATCCATCTCTCCAGAAAAGTCGCCAAGCTTGCCAACCACAAAAGAAGCCAGCATCTGGGTAAAGGTCAACTGTAGACACCTCCGTCAGGTAGATGATCCCTACACAGAGGAAGAGGTAGGCGCGTAATACGAGTAGTGGGAACAGCTACGTTCTCTGCGATCAATAATACATTCTCGCATTTCGACGCTCGAAATAGCAGCCTTCTAGCCAAACCATTCATTCGAGTCGTCGCTTCTTCCTTCTTTCATTCTTTTATTTCTTCATTTATATACTTTTTTGTCGTGTTGAAGTTTCGTGTTTAAACAAACCGCAATTGTCGACACCGGTGCCCGATTTCTTCATTGTGAGTCGAATAACATCCTCATTTAGGTAATTAGAAAATGAGTTTTCGGTGGATATTATTTTTTTCATTAAATTTCCACTGCCAGTGATTGAAGTTTTACGCAACATAATAAGGCTTCCATTCTGAGTTAGTTTTTCGAGTGCCTGTATTAATTGAATTCTCGAGTGGCTCGTGCTTTTTAATTGAATTTTTTTTAAAAAAAACTGAAATGAAGTGGATTTGAATGTTGCGTGTCTGCGGAAATCAGAGTTATTATTTCTGGATGTCTAGAGTAAAGACGGTCGGAAGTTTGAGAAATGATTTTTAATGTATGTATGATATTTTCCGTAAATGAAATTTCTAATTATGTTATGAATGGTTTGTTTATTTGGCTTTTGATGTTCGAAACTTAATAGAATTTTTGCTCTAGGGTTTTTCCCCCTTTTTGTTTGTTTTATTTTATTTTGAAAGCTATAATTATGTTACAAGTTTGGAAATTATGGCAAATATAATGTCAGATTTTATTTGTAAGTAAGACGCTCTTCCTATTAGAGAAAAATATTTAATGTTATAGAGAGTACTATTTTTTCGTTAATGTTTTATGCATAAGAATTTCCTTATGCATTAAATAGTATTGCGCTTATATTAAACTCGGTTGTCCATACTGTCCACATTAATATACTCTCGCGTAAAGTTAATGTTTAAAAGAATAGATGTTAATTTTACTTAGTTTTGTTTGTTTTAAAGATTCGAATTAAATCTCTCACGATAAGAATCTTAAATTTGTATATGGTTCTTGCCATACAAATATTCATCTTACCGAATTTGTCACGACTAATAAAAAATGAGCAATATTGCAAGAATTTCCTTGTCAAGAAAAAAAAATCTGAAAAATTGTAATAAAATAGCGGAGAAAATGTCCAGGATTACCACAGTGCACCCTACATTAATCTAAACTTAATCTAACTCTAGGTTATTGGACCTTGCGATTCTGAATTATTGCCCAATTTTTATGAAGTCTAGGTAAAATCACTTGATAAATTTCTTTAGAATTAATCAATGTTTCAACAAAGAACTTCATTATTCTTTTATTTCATTAAAATATCCGACTACCCTAAAATTGTGAATTTTGCCAAAAATTAACAAATTTTTTTATGATTTTATTTTATAAAGCATTTTACTAGCTTTATAAAAATACCGTTTATTTTCCGTTCACTAGAACGAAAACTACAAGTATTTTAGTAAATGCAGATGCTATTACTTTAAGCAAGATGTCATACTTTAAAAGGCATTTTACTCGACATGTGTGTTTTTTAAATGCTCAAACGGGGATGGTGATTATTAAAAAAGTTTTGAAAACAATTAACTGAAAATTTTTTGGGTATGTTCTGTATAATAGTAGAAGTGTTTTAATCTTCAGATTTATCGGTCGCTGTTTTATTACAAAATTTACAGTCCCTTATGTGAATATAACCACTGTTTCTTTAAGCACTTTTATATAATAACTAAGATAAAGTGCTCTAGTTTTGGTAAACATTAAAATATACCTTATCCTTAAGGTCATTTGAAAAATGAATAACATATCAACACATCAGAATTGAAAATTTCTTGATAAACTTTTGGTACAAAATGGGCCCGTTTATTTTATTTTTTTTAAAAATGTTTCCCATTTTAGTAAGGGTGGTTTCTTTTTATCATCTTAATTTTAGAAAATTTTTCTTAAAATGTACTAATCTAGTCTAAAAACAACAACTAAAATATCCCCATACTTACGTTTTTTTTAATGTTGTCACAAGTAGTCAAATACTTTAAACATATTTATAGTTCTCAGTATAAAAGGTGTAACAAATTTAAGCTTTTATTTAAATTGAACAGAATATATGAATTACAAATAGAGGTGTAAATTCAGATGGAACTACTAAAAAACCCAGCTCATATTTAGACGTGAAAAAAATATGTAATATAGATCAATAAACAGAATGCAATATCACCCCTACACGTAGTCCATAATTATTACAATTTCCTCTCAATCTTGTGTGTTATCTCTCACAAATTTCTAGTTATTTGTAGAAAGTTTATAAAAGGAAATGTGTAACTCGTTTAAATTCTCATATATTTCTGAGAATGAACATGGCTGGCTGAAAGAAATAAACTAGACAAAATACAATGAAATCATACAAATCAACGAAATAAATAAGTATTAAAACAAACCGGCTTGATGTGTTTCACAAACCAAGCTATCATAGCCCATTCTAATGTTTGAAGATCATGCATATCTCCAGTTAATCTAATCAGTTATTTTACCGCTTTATTTATTGAACTTCTTTATGTTTACTTCTGTTATAGCTTTTTATTAATCTGCCTTTTTTTAACTTGATATTTTTTGTAAAATAAAAGGATATGGAATTCAAAATCCAAAAACTTTTTTATTTTTGGATCTAAGCAAAATCGAAACACGAAGTATTTTTATTATGTTTCTATATCAAAGACAAAGCAGTCTTCAAATACATTTCATTTTAAAAAATAAACGTTTTTACTTGTTTTTCAAATCAACATGTTTTTGTGAGCTTAAATTAATTTTTTGTGCGTGTTTTTTTTTAAATTTTAATTTATATTGCAGCATAAAGTAAAAATGACACATTGGCTTGTGATTTTAAGCGTTAATAAATATTTTAAACTTCTAAAAAAAATTTACTGAAAAAACAATTTAATTAGTCTTTAATAGTAAAGTTAGACAACTCTTTAAAATAATTTTAAAAAACTCGTTTATTATTATTTTACTACTAAATAAAAAATGGATTGAGCATTAAAATATTGCAGCTGATTAAGATTTAAGTTTTTTTCCCCTGATGGGTTGCATGTTGGTAGTTAAGCCTGTGCAGATATGCAAGTCTCCAAATGTGGCTCCATCTATTGGCGGCTCTCGATAACGAATTTGGACGTTATAATTGATTTTTATTACGTGCTCTCATCGGATGCTAAATATTGCCGTGTTTTAATTTTGCCAAGAGTACCAGAGCCAAATTGATACTCAAGGGATTTTTCCCATGCCACATAATCATTTGACATGCGTGACTACGATTTTCATATACAGAAATTCTATCGACTCCAGCTAGGATCGAGTGAATATTAACGCCACACTGTTCAGCTACACGAGAGATTTTGGCGACGGACCTCGTAATTTTCAACCATGGTCAAGTGGTCAGGACGACACCTGAGCTGGAATCCCCTCTCCTAACTACCACACTGCACCAACGGGAGGACTTTTGAACTCTTGGCAGATGTAACGTGCATCCTGCCCCTACACGGTGGGTCTTTTGTAGTGCTGGGCTCGAACTCATGACACGCCAGCCATGATCCGATAACTTGACCACCAGGCTACCGCGGCCTCTCAGCTAGGATCGAACCCGCATCCTTAGGCTCACGAAGCAAGAACGCTACCCATAAGCCACCTAGTCAACGTTAAGGGTTTAGTAGATCGGGATTAATCGAATTCGAGTATAAATATGTTGATGGTGAATATTTTTTTCTAATTTTTAGTTTCAGCATGTATTTTTTTCTCTTCTATTAAGTTGATTATTTTCCATTACTTACTTCTCTTTTGTGTACCTCTCAGGATGGGAATTTAGTAAATGTATTAGTTGAATAAAAAAAGAAATATTCAGTCGCAGTTTGTTTCCCATGAGTGTTTGATTTCCAAACATTGAAACTACTAGCATTCGTTAATTTGATAAATAACTCAAGCCTCTTTTGAGAGAATTTTTTTTTTACTTTTCATTGCTTAAAATAAATTTAATTTAAAATCATAATTAAGTAATAACAGAGAGAGATCAAATAAATGAAATTTAGTTCTTAGTTTTTTTAATGTCGGGATATCGTTATAAGTAAAACCTGAAACGCTGTATACTACTTTTACAATTTTCACATAAATCACCATAATTGTAACGAAAATTACACATCTCACAAAGGAAATTCTAAAAAAATTTCCAGCAATTCCAAATAGGTAATTTAAATCATTGTCCACAGACAAAAAAGTAAAAGACATGCTTTTTTTTTATAAAAATTAAATATGCTTGCATATTCATTTGAAAAAAAATTATATTTTTAGCTGTACTCTATTTAATATATCTTACCATTTATCTCTTAATAATGAGATATATAAATATAAACGCACAATTATTTTAAACATCCAGCATTCTTTGATAAATATAATAGATAAAAGATTTAGTTTTGTATTGATGAATAATAAAACATTACTTAAGAATTCCACATTTTTTTCTTCAATCAATTTTCTGTTTCTTTACAAAAATGTTTATTCATTCCTTTTGATAAAAAGTAATAAATTTATTATTTATATTTTTTGCAAAATACATCTTTTTTTAAGCCACACTTGTTAAATACAATTATTCAAAAAAATCTTTCACTTCAATGACCATTTGATCAAAATAATTTGTCTAAAACAGCAACAGCTGTTAGGTATATTAAAACTTTACAAAATTTTGACATTCACATTTTTTGTTTTGTTATTTAGAAAATAACATTACATTGTATAAAATCGATGTAATAATAATGTATACATTGTAAAGAGGAAAATATAAACTGTTTCCCTTTATAAAGTTCAGAAAATTGTTGTATGTATGCTTTGAAATTGTTTTCATATAACGAAACATAATAGCCCAGACAAACTTTTCTTTCTCCAAAATATTTCATTCTATCTTTTCTAAACCTTTGTTAAGTAATTTATAATAGATTAATAATTTTTTACTTTTTAAAATAAAATTATGTATTAGTATGTACTTTGATACATGTGACATATTTTCTTTTAAAGAGATAAAATCTAAAACTTATAGGGACATTTTCGCAACATACGTTTACAATTAAAAAGCAGTTAAGTGGGCATTTATATACAATAAAAGAATTCATTTTCAACCTTTGGCTCAAACCCAAATAAGGAACTAATTGGGATTTACTTTGATTTCCTGGACTTAAGCGATTATACCTAAGTGCAAGTTTAAAAATATTAAATATATTACATGTAATAAATATAAATCCTTATACTTTTAGATTTTTTTTTATTTTATGAATGCTTGAAATACAAAAGAAAACCATGTTAAGAATAAATTCTAACACATCACTCGATAAATCTTAGGCCTAACAAATAAAATAACAAATTTTTGGCAAAATTGAACTTTATTTATCAAGGTACTCCGCTTCAAGAGTGATACATTCAGCCCAGCGCTCTTCAAATTTTTTAATACCTTTTTCGTAGAACGATTTGTCTTTGCTCTCAAAAAAGTCTTCAACTTCGGCAATCACTTCTTCATTTGAGCCGAACCTTTTTCCCTGTAGCATTCTTTTAAAGTCTGCAAAAAGCCAGTAGTCCCTGGGGGCAAGATCTGGACTGCATAGTGGGTAGGAAAGTAATTCGAAGCGCGTTGTTTTGCTTTAACAGTGTTTTTCACCATCACAAAGCAATGTTATCTCACGAAATTGTATTTCATCCATAGTTTCTAAACAAACAAAAGTTGCTTCACTAAAATCTTCGTAACTTTTTAACTAAACAAGTTATTATCATGAAATTTAGAAACGTGCCGTTTGAAAGTTAGTATTACTAGGTTAAAATAAAGAAATTTAAAAGGTAGCTCCATCTACATGTTACGCTCGGGACTTATTGAGAGAGATGTGTTATTTTACACTATTTTTAATCATTTTAAAATTCTAAATTAAACAAATAATATAATAATAAATCGGCACGTGGCTGCGGGTCGATCCCGGCTGGAATCGATAGATTTTGTAGATGCGAAAATCGTGGGCACGCATGTCATATGATTATGTGACACGTAAAAGATACATTGAGTATCAATTTGGCTCTGGTAATCTTGGAAAAATTAAATCACGGCAATATTTAGCATCCAATGAGAGTTTGAATTGAAAAAAATTGAAACGTCACAATTTAGAAACGAAAGCCACCCCGATTTGTTGCCACCAATGCTTACAATCTTGGGTACTTTCCGAGTCTGCAAATGGTTTAGCTGCTAAAATGTACAGCCCATTTCAAACAACAAACTATAATCATGCAGTATTGTTAAAATTTTTAAAAAATAGTTATTGTAGAGGGAATTTTTATTTTTATTTAACAAATACTTAGGAAAAGGACAAGTTTTATTTTTTGAAGTAAAATATTTATGTGAAAGGTTAGCATTATATATATATATATATATATATATAAAGAAAATTATTACGCATTAATAAGGTATCCGACTACTTGCGACAACTTTTCCCTCTAAAAAATAGATGTATGGCAAGTTTTTGTTGTTTTTAGATTTTCTTAGACATTTTAAGAAAAATATGCTAAAATGAGGAAGAGAAAAAGAAATTATTATTACTAAAATTGAAAAAAATGGGTAAAAATTTACAAAAAATAATATAAACGCCGCCCATTCTGTACCAAAAGTTTGTGAACAAATTTTCAATTTTTTAATTCTGATGTGTTGCAAAATATTCATTTTTGAAATGACCTTCAGGATAAATAATATTTTAATTTTTACAAAAACTAGAGCACTTTATCTTAAATATTATATGAAACTGCTAAAAATAACAGTGATTATATACACATAAAGGACTATAAATTTTGTAATAAAAGAGTGATTGATAAATCTGAAGGTTAAAACTCTTCTACTATTATACAGAACATACGCAAAAAATTTAATTACTTTCAAAACTTTTTTATAAATCGCTGGGCATTTTTTAAAAAAAACGCATTTCGAGTAAAACGCGTTTTAAAGTATGACATCTTGCTTAAGTAATGGCATCTGCTTTTACTAAAACAGTTGTAATTTTTGACCTATTGAACGGAAAAAAACAAACTAGGTATTTTTATAAAGCTAATAAGATGTCCTATAATTTAAAAATCGTAAGAAAAATGTGACGATTTTTTGGCAAAATTTACAATTTTAAGGTAGTCGAATACCTTAACAGAGAAAAAGAATATTCCACGCTTAAAAATTATACATCAAACTGATATTTGTTTGTCAAATAATCTTTCAAACTTCGACGGAAAAAAACATTCATTCTTCTAATGATCTATTTCTTATTAAAATGCTTCATTTAAAATTACTTTATAATGTTTATATTTTGAAAAAATTTAGGGTCAATTTTATAAATCATTCTAAATTTCTCAAAAAAAATTAGCAATAAAAATTTATTAAAATTATAACTTAAATAAAAATGAAATGTAATGTGGACTATATGAAATTTTAAAATGGGTTTTATTTTTATTAAAATCATTTTTTAACCTGCAGGTGAGTTATTGGCAACGGACCTCGAGATTTTGAGCCTCGATCAAGTGAGAACACCTGAACTAGAACTCTCCAAATTTCCACAAGTGACTTACATGACAACTTTGAGCCTTAAAAGTTTCTTCATGCATCATCCCTTCTGAACGCCAGGTCTTGAGAAGCGGTGAGGACTAGGAATTCTAGAATTCGAAATCCATGACTCGACAACACTAGCCACGAGTTCGTGACCATGACCACCTCGCTACGGCAGCCATTTTATGAAATGGCAGGAATACTTGTGACTTTGTCAATTCTCTCATTTACCTTAAGCTCCGATAGAAAATACATTTTCATGAAGACATGAATTTTTTTCAATTATTTAAAAGTAATAACTTTTTTATAACGAATCTCATAATAGTTTATTTTTTTAGTCCTGAAACAATTTTAATTCCTAAATTAGTGTGTAAGAAACAAAATTACATTATTCTCGTTAATATGGCACAGCACAGGAATACTTCAGTAAAAACAAGTAATATAAAAAAAATAAAAAATTAAATCAATTCCTACTTAGGTCAACAAAGAAAAACTCTATTTTAGTTACTTTTTATTAAATAATTACATTTAACATAAATATGTATATAATATGACAGAATCACAATATTAAGTAACAAAATAGAAAGCCATTTTCCAAGCAATTTTCCATTTTCCTTTATATATATTGTGTTGGACTATTTTTTTTCGTTTGTTACTTTTATTCATTAACTAAATTTAATTATTCTAATAAAATAGTATACAAAAAAAAGAAATCACAATTTCAGAAATCAAGCTATCCCAGGTGGGATTCGAACCCACGACCTTTGGATTAAAAGTCCATCACGCTCTTCATTGCGCTACAGGGACACAACGAACGCTTTTCTTTTCTATATATGCTGCTGGACTATTATTTTTGTTTGTTACTATTTAAATTATTTTTACTTCAATTAATTAATTAATATTTGAAAAAACTCTATTAACATCAAAAGTGTCATCCATTACAAGTTTTAAAAAATGTATTTAAATTTGAATGGATGAATAAAAAGTATGTTACTAGCGATTGAAAATTTGAAGATACATATATAAATAGAAAGATAACTAATAGTTGGAATTAAAAAACAGGAAACACTCTCTTAGTTTTAAAACCTTTTCGTTTTACCTAGTACTAATATTTTTCAGAAGATAAAAAAATATTTTTCAAGTATTTCTTAATATTCATGAATTAAATTTTAAGTTTTAAGAGTTTCAGTTGCATGTAGCATAAACTATTACATAAATAGTTTTATTTTGTCTTATTTAAAACTTTATTCTAAAATTTATCAATTAATAAACAATTAGACGCTTCTGGAAAATTTGTAAATAATCAAATATAAATGAATTTACACTTGTATTATGCAAAAAAAATATCACAAACAAATGTCTTTAATTTTTCTGTTACTTTAACATTTGTTCCTAATCCAACTTTAACTTTACTATTTATATTCCATAAACTTAACATCCAGAAACCCAAATTCTAACAAGATTTCTTAATCTTGACAGCTGTTGCCTTTTTAACAAAGCAAGCTTAACATTAAGTACACTTTAACAAATAAAGTAATCGGGAAAAGTTGGGTTAATAATTAAATTTCACATTCTGCCACAAATTAGCATCTTTTCCAAGATCGAACATGATTATACTTAATGACATTTTGCTCGGCTTGGCATTCGCGGAACGTCGCTGTTTTCGAGATTAATGCATAAGCGAAAATGAGTTTATTTGTGTGTACCGTTGTGGTGCGAGATTAAAAGTGATGTTTAATATTACAGTAATTTATAACGTCTGAATCCGCTGAAAGACAGGAGGCAACCACCTCAACACTTATTAAAACCATTGCCATGGAAACGTTCAATGGATGTTGATGGGTAAATAATCCTGTTTTAGCTTCGTGAAGGATCCGAAACTTTTTCTCAAGGGCATAGCTAAATATTGACTTCAAGTGGTGTTTTCAAAATGTACAGGAATTTAATAAGACACACTGACCTACTTTTTTAAACTTTTGACTTTGAAAGTTTAATTTTCTGTCTGGCAATTTGCTCTAATTTTGTTTTGAAATCAAAAAGTTCAATTTCTCTTAGAATAGACCCAATTACTTGTAAAAAATTAGGCCAGATAATAAAAGCAATTATTTTTTAACATATTATTCCCTTTCTTCTAAATCAAGAAACATAGTCAAGTGATTATAATCGTGAACGTTGCTTCTGTTGAGTTATGAGATCGAGTTCTAAAACACGGTAGAATCCCGAAAACTTAACCTAATGTGGACCGAAGGGTGACCGAGTTTGTAAAAATGCCGGGTTATCGAGAATGGGATGAAAAAAGAGTAAGTTCGAGTGTTTCTTTAGAACATTTTTCACTGCACTTGTATGTATTGTTTGCATGGGGATATAGCAGAAAATAAACCGCCCAAATACCCTTAAACAAAGAAAAAGAACTTACCGTATGAAGGCAGAGAGCATTTACTACATAAATATGAAAATTAATGAATACAAAGTACTCGTATATACAATATATATTTTACCGGATCAGATAAACCTCAAAAATATACTTTATAATAGGAAACCTATACCCTCAAAATATCACATTATCCCATTTTCTAAAGGCTGTTGTGTTGCCGAATTCAAGCCTGTCTTGAAATTGCCAGGTCACATTGATCTTGTTTGGAGACATTTGAATTTAAGTTTGACTTTATTTTGAAACTAAATTATTTCAAATTTTGTCTCACTAGTATGCCAGCATTGAACGACAGTTTCACGATATATTATTAATTTTGACTTAGATATATCATTAACAAACTCAAAGAGCTCTAGCGTTTAAAAGTCAATCATTCACAGGTAAGATACATTAAGAATTAAATATTTCTTTTCTTTAACTATTCAAGTAACTAGAGTACAGAAATTTTGAATTGAGAGATGAAGCAAAAATAAATTTCGACAGTAATAAGAACATGCAGGCAAAGGACAACTAATTTAATTCACAATCTATTTAATCATTCCCGTATTCAGATTAAGTATCTTAAGTTGCTCCACGTCAGTTCGATCATATATTAGATAAAATGTGATTGTATCTCTTGCTCGCCGCATTATTCTCAACGTAGTACCTCCCTACTCTCCTCTTAACTTACTTCAATTAAGGAAATAATTACATTTGAAGTACTCCATAAATCAGAAGAATATAGAATTCTGAACATCAGAACCTAGAACATGAGAATATCCTTTGAAGAACTTATCCTTCCTTACATGATATATCCTTTATTATGAGAATATTCTCTTAAATTTCTTTGTCCTTATTATATATATATATATATATATACACTCAATTCTCGCTAATTCAAACCTTCGATAATACGAACCTCTCGCTAATTCGAAGTATATATTCAGTCCTAAAAAAACTCTTGATATTTCGAACTAAAACAATACATTTTGGTAAACTGAGTATTTCGAATTAAATTCATGGCTGGGTAGACTACAAGTATATTTCGAAGTTATCCTACAAAACTTTACACAATTCTAACACTCACTATCATGTACAGTCCTATAGAAAACATGTTGGAGCGTACAGCTTTTCCATTGCACTGTCTCTGCGTATTTCTCTTATAACGTAACTCCTTTAATAATTTCTCTCTGCTACCCCTTCTTAATGTTTTCCGGTACCTCATGCGAAAATACACTTTTATTGCTTTCCTTCTTCTAGTGGACAATAGACTGACCGCACCTGTTGTCAGCCCTTCATTTCATTCGTTTAACACTTGGCCATGCTATACATGTGTTTAAATTTAAATGGATCGGAAAAAATTCCTCTTCTTTTATGAGTTTTTCTACCCTCTTAGTAATTCTAAGTTTTTTATTGGTCCCTCCAGTTTCAAATTATCGAGAGTCGACTGTATATATAAATATAAATATGCTTAGAATAAGATGTTCTAATTTGAACACGCTTAGAATCAAATGTTATACTAAATTTCGATTTATCAATAAAGGGAACAAATATCCATTAATGTTCGCATCAGCTCTGGTGTTTTACGTACGTATTAAGATAATTCCACTTATGCTGCAAACACAGTATAAAACCTACAGCCTTGGAATTCTGGCACTGAGATCGTTTTTATTAAGTTTTCTGTAAACAGTAAGTCTTGCCGTGAAACAACAGTTCCAGCACCAGCTGCAAGTTCTGAACTTAAACTTCCAAGCAACACACTCCCGACTACGACGGCCAGTTATTGCCATACATGCATCCTGGAAAGCAGTTTTTATGCTTTTACTACCTTGTGCATATGCCTTACAACAACTCCAGAGTTCTTAAATTCTTTCCATAGATTACAAAGTTTCTTGAGAAATACTCATGTATCTGTTTTCACGACTGCTCATCCTACTTCTAAACGGCCGATATTTTGTTATTTCTTAGCTTCATCCAAATGACTTCGTTCCCTTCATAGAACCATTTTTAATAGTTACAAGCTCATTTCAATCAAACTCTGGTTCAGAAAAAAATTCATTTAGATATTCAATTTGTTAAAAAAGTACTTGATTCACCGTCAGATGACGTGGCACTTTAATTACTTTTAATTAAATGAAACTAATTAGAATACTTTACACATTATCTACATAAATGGGTTGCATTTATTGGAAATTTCAAAATATATCATTATCTTTTACATGTAAAGATAATTGTGTGTATGCGTTTGCACATATACATATATGATAAAGTTACAAACAAAAATAAGGCTCATCTTTGAAAAAAGAATATTTCGGAACAAAAGTTGCTTTGAAGAATATCTAATATTATTAGAGTTTCATTAGAATTTAGCTAACCTGTCTTTGCATCATCTGCTTCCAAATTTTACTAGACATACTTCTAAGGGTATGCAAAAAACAATTATTGGATACGCAAGTATTTCTACAAGGAAAAGGTACGAATATATTCACAACATAAGTTTGCATTACAGTATAATTTCTTAAATATACAGCAAAAAGAATGTGCGATATCACTATTTAATAGTTAGTTTTTTTTGTGAATAACATCCATTGTTTAAAATGTAATAACATTTGTTAGTAATCTTTTGAATAATGAACACTTCAAATTGCCTTGAATAATGATACAGCCGTATCCAAGAAAGCAAAAAAGAGTAAAATGATTTTTTTTTCCATTTTTAGAAAAAGGAACATTAAAAGGAGCTAAGTAAAAATATTGACAAATTTTGCTTTGGAAAAATATATTTCACTAAAAAGTATAAAGATGTAGTTATTTTAATTTTGATGATATTCCTTAATCAATAAAAAAATATTGTATTGCTTCAATGTAAACATTTCTTTTGATTCCATTTGAACTTCATTTGTTAATCTATTTAATTTATCAGAAAATTAAAGCCTTTTATCTCAAAAATTACATTATGATTAATGCATTATTTTGGCAATGTTTTTTTTATTTATTAACATAACACTATCATAATAATTTTTCTCATTTTTTGTATCGTATTAAAAATCTTATACTATCAAGGAAAGCTTTTACTTATTATTCTTAACTCAAATACCTTTACAATCCATTTCCTTTTAAACTGAGATATTCTAAATACAGATTTGTAGAAAATAGTTGTATTTCAAAATCAGTGAACAGAAGGCAACATCTCTTTTGACTTATAAAAAAATAATCATTTCATTCATTATATTTTATTAATTTTAAAATTCCTCCATTCATGTATAAAAAGATAGATAGATAGATAGATAGTTGATAAATTCAGAAATAAATATACTAATACTCGTTTTCAATCATTCTTTAGTAGTTAAACATATCACACACACATCTGTGTGTCTTCAATTTTTCCAAATATATTCAACTTCGTATTATTTAACGTTCAATTAAATCTCACCACAATCTGTATTATTCAATTCTAAAAAGTAATATACCTTAGTAATCAAAATAAAAATTAACAAAAAGAAAATTTTCTTAAAAAATAATTAAGTAAATTTGAAAAAAAAATATTTATATAAAAAGGATAAAATTGTATTTAATGTAACAAATATCTTACAAACAATTTTTAAAAAATTGACATTATTTGTTCAGATGCAAATTGAGAAAATGAAATCTCGTAAAACAAACACTCTTTTTAAATTTAATGGCACTGATATTAAATTCGAATGATTTCTATGGGATGATATTCTTTTTTCAAATCGTTCGATATTTTTATTTATTTCTCAATAATAAAATAGGCTAACTTGAAAAATTAAATATATTTTGAGTGGCATTGCTTCTTAATCGTACATCTTTATCTTAGCTGCCAAAACAGAATCATGGGTAGTTTTTTCCCCTTAAAATTATGTTTATTTATAATTAATCTTATCTAGTTCCGCCATTTTTTTAGCTCTTTTCGGAACAAAAGATTAAAACATTCATCATGTTCTAGGTCCCTAAGCAACACATACTCGTTTTAATATTATCGTAAGCTTCATCGAGTGTTCGCTTTCATCAATCTATTTTCGAGATAAGAGAATTCATAAAAGAAGCGAACAACATTGTTCATGAAATATTTAATTCATGTCACTGCAAATAACTTTGCTGAACAATAAAGCTGATATTGAAGTAATTATTTATGAGGTAACTAGAATCTTATATATGTGAAGTTTAATAAGAGCGGCGATAAGCTCGAAATGTGCTTAATTAGTTTTTACGTAAAAAAGGTTAAGAGTACTATTGGAATTTTTTTTTTTTTTTGCTTCGTGATTTTTTTTGGCTTTGATATACTCAAAATTAAAATGTCTCTACAGATATTGTTAACTGGAATATAATAGAATTTCATTTATAATTACTTTAGTGAAATTCGTTCTGTATAATAACTTTGTATATTGTTTTTATTCTTATTGAGATTTGATTTATGAAAAGACAAAGTGTTTTACAGTGTTTTTTTTATTAAGAAACGAGACTAGAAAATATCTCGATGCTGCATTTTGTTCAAGATTAACAAAATAATAACCTCACACATTTAGTAACCTCTCAAGCCTTCCTAAAAATTCAAAAAAAAATCTGATTGAAAATAAATTAGCCACACAATATTTTCTTAGTAAAAATATTAAATAAAGCTTTTGTTGCATGAATTAATATATATTAACTTCAGTCTGCATAGTATTATAAATTCTAATAATAATTATTTAAAAACTAATTCGATCATCTAAACAATACTTTCTGTTCTTGAAACCTTACAAACTGAAAAATAATGTAAATAAAAGCTATATCTGATAATTAAATTATATTTATATCATGAATTTTCTTCCTCAAAGTATACGAAGATTAGTACAAATAAATTCGTATACGTTTTCATTAAACATTTTATAAAATAAGAAAAATTTTATCATTAAGAATAATATTAAATATTCAAATATAATTTATAATATTCAAATTCAAAATAAAGAATTTAACTGATTATTAAAGTAAAGATTAACAACTATGTCAACATTTCATATTACATTAATTAATTGACGAAACAATAATAATTTTAAGAAACAAAATAAAAACAAAAGATATCAATCATTGGCATGGCCAAGTAATTTTAGCGCGTTTTTCACATGTTGTATTTTTCAATAATTTTTTTAAAAAAACTTTTTGCAAGCAATAAATTTACTAGGTAAAATTTGAGAAAATTTTGTTATAAACTAGCGAAATTCAGGAAAATTTGTAGGAAAATTCGGGAAAACTATGGGAAAATTTAAATATGATTCGGCTCCTCTAGGGCACAAATGTGACCAAATGTCGAAAACCCGAGGTCAATTGGTTGCTTATTGGCTGAGAAAAAGGTCCGACAAAATATGGAACGAAGACGAAGACGAAATTTGCGTCCTAATAGCGCTTTTGTTCCACTACGTGAAAAAGGCGCTAAAAAGTAGTTTAAGTCATTAAAAGATTTAAAACGTGTAACGTTCTAAGAACTTATGTATAATAATAGTTATTGAACTTGCAGTTTTCTTTATGGTAAAGCATTTTTGATATAAATTCCTCAACAATTTTTCTTCTCAGCATTGAAAGTGATTTGTAAAAATGATATGATACCAGCTCAAACTAATTTAAATATCATGACAAAGAAAATGAATTATAAACATATAATAAACAACATAAAATCCATACTTTGAAGTAAAATATGTTTGCTTTAATTTTTAAAATAAAATGTAAGCAATTAGAAATCACTCGTAAATTTGAAGTCTAAAGTCTTAAAAATTTATTAATTTTCAATAATCGATTTTAAATGTTTTTATTAATGATTATAGTTTAATAGCTGGGGTTTTAATTTCCACTAAATTAAAATTTTCTTTTTTAAATTTAAGTCATCTTTATATATAAAAAATTTCTCTTTTTGTTTGATCTCGCAATTCTGTTGCTTAGATAGCACACGATGGAATCTGAACTGAATCATCAATCGTCCAACTTTCACGGGTGAGTGAGTGAGTGAGTGAGTTTTGGGTTTTATGGCGCAAGAGCCAATTTTGGCTATGCTGCGCCAAACATTTGTTAAAATATTAAAATATAGGACGAAATATCTAAAAATACTGAAAACGCAGTTTCAATAAAAGTTAAAATTTCAAATCGCATAAAAATTGGTTTCCAATGATTAGAAGTAGAACAATTTTTGGTGAGGGGTTTCCCCTCATCACACATGTCAGATAAGATCTTAAAATAACAGACATCTTAAAAACAGATAAATGAAAAACGTGTAAATAAAAGTTATAAAATTTCATAATAAAATCTAGACCGTAATTTTAATAGTTTCTGAATCGGTGGGTTGGGGGATTCCCCACCAAATTCAATAAGTATAATTGAGAAAAGGTCAGTTTCTATTTTTAGTAGGGGTTAAAAGTAAACTTCCTTTGTAGTATGTTTTTCCGTTTTTATACGTGAAGTTAGGATCCGGTTCATATTCCTCCTCCTCCTCTTCCTCCACGTCGTACATAATAGTGTCTTCCTCATCCGTAGTATATTCGACAGGTGCCGACTTTTTTGGCTTATGTGGCGTCATCTTGATTTCTATATTCGGTTTTTATTTTTTTTTTAGGGGGCCGCTTTTTGTTACGAGGTTTTGAAGCTTGAGTTGTGGAAGGTATGGTATTGGATGCAGTCGTATCAGTTGATAGAACAGGACTTGCTTCATTTGTTAAAGGTGTAAACATTGATACTGTGGATGAAGAAGGTGCTTTACTGGATGAGACAGATGCAACTGAGGTAGATAGACTAGTAGATGTGGCGGGTGAGACTGTAGAAATGGGGCATGTCGAAGGAGAAGGTGTTTGTTTGGATGAGGATAATGCGACAGATTCAAGAACACTATTGGTCGTGGAGAGAGCATTAGTAAACAAAGGAATAGGTGGCTGAGAATCTGATACGGATACAATATTAACGGAAGATGAGGATGGTATGAGTTGTGCTTGAGTTGAGGTACATGATTTGTTAACTGTAGGAATTCTGGATGGCATTTGTTGTGGAACGGATATTGTAGGTTGTAACAATTTTAATGGTGGGCAAACTATTTTGGTAATATTTTCATCTGTTTGTGAGTAACTGCTTACCGTTAATGGTTTAGCAGCCTGAGCGTAAGTTTGAGATGGTTGTGGGGCTATTAATTTTCGGGCTTCTACATATGATATATTTTTATTAGTTTTAATAGTTTGGATTTCTTTTTCGATTTTCCATTTAGGGCACAGTTTTGAGTCGGACGAATGAGGCTGTAACAATCAACGCATTTCTGCTTCAGACTGCAATCTGTGGAAGGATGTCCAACAGTTGCACATCTGGAGCACGTCAATTGCCCACGGCAGGAAGTTTGAGAATGTCCGAACCTCTGGCATTTAAAGCAGCGCAGAGGATTCGGAATGTATGGACGGATTTTACAGTTTAAATAACCAACTTTTATTGTATTTGGTAGTTTCGGGCTATTGAATGTTAATATTAAATGTTTTGTAGGAATAATTGTACTATTTTTTTTAATTGTAATTCTCCTGACCTGGATAACACCCTGGTCAGAAAATTCATCAAGGATTTCTGCTTCAGGGGTGGTCAACAGGTCAGGTTCAGAAATGACACCGCGGCTGGAGTTTAGAGATTTGTGGGGAGTTACACTTACTGAAGAGTTTAAAAAGGTTTTGGCAAGAAGAAACGACTTTGTTTGAAGAGCGGAGTTGGTTTCAATGAGTAGATCACCGGAACGTAAGCGTTTTACAGATTTCGGTTCACTACCTATTCCTATGAGGGCTTTGTAAATAGCAAAAGGCGATTTAAGTAACATTTCATTATTTGGCAGTGAAAGTAATGAAAACCTTGTATGTTCTGATATTTGATCGACGTTAAGAGTGGGTAAATTAAGGCCTTTACCCGGGCACATCAGCATTGGATCCATAAGAGAAAATGAAAATTCGTCCTGGCGTGCCTCCACCCACCACGGAGTCCAACAAGGGAGGCAGTGTGCCGGTCAACCGACATTTGTCAGGCTCGGCGCTTACCTGGAGTACACCCAGAATATAGTACTACAGCATCAGGGCGAGGATCCAACGGGTAAACCCGCCACCCCTTATCTGCAGCACTAACCCTACAGCAATGTCTCAGAGGAGACTTATCACCAGCCGATTGACAGGAGCGGGCTCACTCCTGTCTCCCGTCTACAGCGAAGCGTGGGCCAAAGGGAACGCAAAAGGTATCCCCAGGACACCATTTTCCTCCTTACGGGACGCCGCACACGGCAAACATGCGGGTCGGAAAACCAACGTTGTTAGTAAGAAAAAGAAATAATACGAACATCAAAATAAATTTTCGGGAAAAAATATATTAAACGAATTTAACGCAATACAAAACGAAAAATATAGTATTATTAATGAATATTGAGAGTAATCTAATAAAAAATTAATCAATAATTTTGTACATGTAAATTTCAAAAAATTGTCTGTAGTCTAGACGGGAAAAGAAGAAAAGGGAAAATTGAATGACAAGAGGGTCGAAAATAGAGAAGGATCACTAGGGTACCCCGGGTTCGTGACACCCGAGTTTACCAAAGACAGTAAACCCCTTGGGAAAAGGAAAAGATCACTAGGGTACCTCGGGATTGTGACACCCGTACTCACCTAAAGAAGGTGACCCCCTGAGGGGCCAACTTTCACGGGACGCTATCTAATAAGTTTTGAAACTAAATTTCGCAGTTTCATATTCTTATTCCATTCGATTGTTTTTAGTGTGTATTAATTATATTCACACTTTCAATATTTTCACTGGATAAGACTTTCAGGCTTTCAATTAAAGATCACCATATTGCCTGCTATTTTAAGTATCCAACTAACAATAAAGTCTTTACAACTACTATATCACTCAAAAATGATAAATTAAAAAAATATCGTTTGTAAAAATGGAACGCAAATAAAGCTGAATTACCGAACAGTTTTCAAACCATTTTGTCAGGGATTTAAAACAATACAGAGAAATTTCCTTGATGAATTCCTTTCCTATTAATTGGATAAGACATTCATCATTGGATAATTCACTGGATCAGACATTCAGGTATTTTAAATACCAACTAACAATAAAGTCTTTACAACTATATCACTAATAAAATGATATATTTAAAAAAATATCTTTTGTAAAAATGGAACGCAAATAAAGTGAATACTGAACAATCTTTCAAACCATTTTGATAGGCAATTAAAACAATACATAGCAATTTCCTCGCTGATATTCGCCATTAATTGGATAAGACATTCATAATTGGATAATTCACTGGATCAGACATTCAGGCTTTCAATCAACGATTAACATATTGCCTGGTATTTTAAATACCAACTAACAATAAAGTCTTTACAACTATATCACTAAAAAAATGATATATTTAAAAAAAATATCTTTTGTAAAAATGGAACGCAAATAAAGTGAATACCGAACAATCTTTCAAACCATTTTGATAGGCAATTAAACAATACATAGCAATTTCCTGCTGATATTCGCCCATTAATTGGATAAGACATTCATAATTGGATAATTCACTGGATCAGACATTCAGGCTTTCAATCAACGATTACCATATTGCCTGGTATTTTAAGTACCAACTAACAATAAAGTCTTTACAACTATATCACTAAAAAAATGATATATTTAAGAAAATATCTTTTGTAAAAATGGAACGCAAATAAAGCTGAATTACCGAACAATCTTTCAAACCATTTTGATAGGCAATTAAAACAATACATAGCAATTTCCTCGCTGATATTCGCCCATTAATTGGATAAGACATTCATAATTGGATAATTCACTGGATAAGATATTAAGGCTTTCAATCAACGATCACCATATTGCCTGTATTTTAAGTATCCAACTAACAATAAAGTCTTTACAACTATATCACTAAAAAAATGATATATTTAAAAAAAATATCTTTTGTAAAAATGGAACGCAAATAAAGCTGAATTACCGAACAATCTTTCAAACCATTTTGAGAGGCAATTAAAACAATACATAGCAATTTCCTTGCTGATATTCGCCCATTAATTAGATAAGACATTCATAATTGGATAATTCACTGGATAAGATATAAGGCTTTCAATCAACGATCACCATATTGCCTGTATTTTAAGTATCCAACTAACAATAAAGTCTTTACAACTATATCACTAAAAAAAAAAGATACATTTAAAAAAAATATCTTTTGTAAAAATGGAACGCAAATAAAGCCGAATTACCGAACAATCTTTCAAACCATTTTGATAGGCAATTAAAACAATACATAGCAATTTCCTTGCTGATATTCGCCCATTAATTGGATAAGACATTCATAATTGGATAATTCACTGGATAAGATATTAAGGCTTTCAATCAACGATCACCATATTGCCTGGTATTTTAAGTATCCAACTAACAATAAAGTCTTTACAACTACTATATCACTAAAAAAAAATTATAAATTAAAAAAAATATCGTTTGTAAAAATGGAACGCAAATAAAGCTGAATTACCGAACAATCTTTCAAACCATTTTGACAGGGAATTAAAACAATACAGAGCAATTTCCGTGCTGATTTTCTCCCATTAATTATTATTAACTGCAAAAGATTCCTTTCTCCTTTTAAAGTTTACTGTCATAAAAATATTGATTTCAGGCTCAAATACCTTATGCGTAACTAACGCAATGTCAGTATTCATCAATCAAAAGCATAAATCCTTAATGGCAAGCTATTTTTAGCTAAGATAATTTTTCATCCTTCTGCCCTAACATGTAGAAAACTACCTAACTGTGGAGTAGTGTTGATATCGGTTAGTATGTGAAAATGGAGATATAAAAAGCAAGTCTTGGTAACAACTTTTATTGCGCTCCTTATCAGTCTACAGGCACCTGCGTAACGTATTTTTACGATCCAAAAAGACGACTTCTTGTGCAATGCCTTTTTTTCCCCTTTTTTTGAAAAGGAAAAATCGGTCAAAGCTCTTCAGACGCCAAACCCTTTTGAAATCGAAATTACTAATGGTTCCCATAAAAATCGAAAGGTCACCCGGCATATTATGGTTTTTTGTGTATTGAAAATAATTTTTTTTCCTTTAATCGATTAATCGAGATAAGAAAAAAAGCCAAAAGGAGAACTGGGTCATAGTTATACGTACAAAACTCATATTTATAATATCCAGTATTGGTATTGGAAAACATTTTTTCGGTGGCTTTGTGTCATATCTAGCACAACAAAAGGTCATAAATAATAATTTTTTTTTATTTTATTATCGAGTTCTGAATTTGATGAAAATATTTTTCAACGTTGCCTTGAATATTATTTTGAATATATAGTTTACCGTCAAAGAGGTATAAAGTGAAGTGAAGTGAAAAACGTTTTCATATTTAAAAAAAAAATTAAAGAAATTTTCCGATTTTTTTTAATTTTTTTTTTAAATTTCTCAGTATTAAGCTTATTTTTTTTAATATCAGTAAGAAATCTTTCTAAAAATAAATAAATAGAAATTTGCAAATTTTTTTCCCCTTAACTACCTATTAAAAGTTACGTGATTCGCTCCCCAGTACCTCTGTTTTTCATTTACGTGTGCATTAGCAGTGTGTTGGGGGAAGGGGAGGGAGAAAAGACAAAACCATTTTTCATATAGGTGCACATATGTGGTGTAATAATGGGAAAAGAAAGGCATAAATAAGAAAATCCTTCGCAAACACTGACAAGGTCATTTTATAGCATTCCAAAGCCTTTAGAATAGTTTTACTGATAGCAGCACAAAGAAACAATCGTATTGCGGAAAATGTATACATACGTCCGGGCACATAACGTACTTGCTGAGGGAGACATATATTTTCGCCAGCGGCAATTAAATGGATAAAATGACCCAAAATTTAAAATTTATGCAAATAAATTGAAAAGGGGTTTTCAAACATTTTTCTAAAAACAATGCAGTTATCCTGTCAGACTATACAATTATAATAAACTTTCTGACACGAAATTTATAAAGTTTTTTTTTACATCATTGTTAACTTAATCAATCTTAGAGAGATTCTCATTTGCGTACATAAAATACTTCTTCAAAATTTCAAATCTAAAAATAAATTCAACTCAATATTAACTCTAAATTTTTGATTTTACACATTCATTTTTAATATAATCTAAATAATTGTGTCACCACAACATGCAATGGAAAACAATTTTAACGCTCATGGAAAAAGACGGAAAAAACACGAATCCTTGAAAAAGATGGATAAAAATGAATTTATTCACAGAGAAAAATAAAAAGTACATAATAAGAACTAAAAGTAATAAATAGGTGTTAAATATAAATGCATAAAAACATTTTTTAATCCTTTTAATGCTTGTTTTAAGTTTAAATTTTATCATCAAACTAACTTTCATCAAAATAAATGCAAAGGAATATTAAAAATTTAAATTCTTTATAAGATATTCAAAATAAAATAAACACATATATTTTTCTGGTAGAGAATCAGTAAAATAAACTTAACATATAAACTTAATCATATCAATTTAACTTTAAAAACAGAGTATTCCTTAACTTTTAAACAGCTAAATTCTCTAGCTGTAACGAGATGTGAGGAAATGAGAAACTGTCACGTCTAGAAAATTGAGAAAATTAACCCTTTCCGACTCTCCCCAATCATATTCTCAACATAGATACATTCATTCTTTCTGAAACAAAACTCTCTTTGAAATGCCTGTATCAAACGGAGATTATTTCATTTCCTTACGGGTTCATTTCCTTTTCTTTAATTTACGGAATGAAATATCGCTATATTCCCTGTATCATTCAAAATAGTGGAGAAAATAGTAGAAAATCATGAGACCATTTCAATATAAGCCATTGTCTTTTACAGACTTTCTCATAGAGAACTTTGTGATAGAATTAAATGATAGTTTCTTGAAAGTCAACAGAAAAATGATCGGAATTATCTTTTAAAGTAAAATTTATATCAAGTATCAAGTCATTTCTTAAATATTAAAATATTGTTACATCATATTCTCATTTTCAATTTCTATCAAATCTTCTAGACATGACTTATTTTGGAACAATCCATAACTAAAAAGCTATCCGAAAAAATTTAATATTTTTATAATTACATTCTCTTAAATTATATTTTTAAGTAATAAGCTAACCATCATTCTTCATTAGTTAAACATTTATGACTGTGAAATAATAATGCAGATGAAAAAGTTACATCAAAATAAATAAAGTAAAGCATTTTAAAACCGCTTCTTCATTATAAATGCTTTGTTCCTCTCTTGTTTAAGACACACATCGCCACTACAAACTTCTGAAATATCGGAACTGTTAGTAGTTCTGAAGAAATGTGAAATTTATTTGTGCAGTGTTGTAAGTATAAAATTTGATTGAAATGCTTCATGATTAATTTATGAAAAATGCAGAATGAAAGAAAACGTTGATTCAAAGCAAAATACAGTTTCTGTTGCATAAGATGAATTACAATCCGTTAAAAAGTAAATGAAACATTGATTAATTTTTCATCAGGGATATACATAATTTTTTTACAGTTACATCAATATTGAAATTGTTTTACATTAAAATCGTTGAATTCTACGTAATATTAGTGCATAATCATAAGGCTGAATATGTTCATGAATAAACCGGGCAAAGTAAGAAAAGATATTACATAAAGCTGAAAATATTTTATCTCCTTTCCATTGCTTCTAAAAATGTTGTTATAGAACTCAACAAGTTCTTACGAATTATGTATTTCGATATATTTCTATAAAAAAAAACAATAATAAAATCATTTTTAGAACTCTGATATAAAATAAAATACATCAAAAAGTTTATGGGAATGTCTTCTTAAGTATAAAAATAAAATACCACTACAGAATTATTACAAAAGCAAATAAGAAACAATGACGATTTTCATTAGCCAAACAAAATTTTTAGAACAAAGATTATTTCTTTGGCTTGTTTATATTAAAATTGCTTACAATTTTTTTTTTTTACAATCTGAAGGCAAATTATTAAATGTATATTTCTATAGCGGACCCATTTTTTTATTGTTCTATAAAGTGAAAAAAAATTGTAGTACTTTCTTACGCCGTTCATAAAATGTAAAAAACATTCAAGAGAATACAGTAGAAAAATTTTAAGATTTAACTCCAATAGCAAATCAATTGTAATTTAGCTTTATCGATGATATTTATCAACAGCATAACTGAAATAACATGGAAACTCAATATAGATAAGTTATTTGGTATTAAAAATTTAATCTTTATGGACGTGATAGGGGATGCTACTGATTTAGATTAAATATAAGAATTCTTTTCTCGTATCTCGTTTGACAGAAGAAACGAGATTACAACAAAATACAATGAACGACCCAGTTACTCTTTGCCTACTTAGCTCTGCGATGTCTTTAAGATTTTCTTGTAGTGATTGATTAAGCCTAGCTAGGCCTAGTTCGAGAAGTAAAAAGGGTTAGGTGGAAGATTCGGTCAGAAGGTCTTGCCATTTCACCCCATAACCAATTCCTTCAAAGGAGGATATAAAAACTTACTAAGTATATCAATAATCAATATATTGTTGCAGGATGTGATCATTGGAAACTAAATTATAATTTTACAACCACGTCTGTTTAAATTATGTATATACTATCGTTAAAGTATATAATTCAATTATTTCATAGAATAATTAGATTTTTCAAGAAATTACCTGACAAGTCAGTTAAAGTACACTCATGTCCATAAATTAAGGATAATGAAGTTCAGGCAAAGAAAGAGACAGAAGCAAAACAAATTTGACTTATTTGTAAAGTCTATTTATTAAACAAAAGGTAAAGAGCAAAAAAGATGCTATATGTTTGACATAATTAATAAAAATTGCAATTTTTACTCCCTGGAGCAAATTTCAAAAAAGAATCTATTTACAAAAAGCAGTATAACATGGTTAGTATGATGGTTAATACGGAGTATGTCTCCCGGACGATGCAATACAGGTCTTACAACGCCTACGCATCCTGAGTATCAAATTATCAATCTGATCTAGGGGAATATTACACCACTCATCAAGCAATGTTCTCCGAAATTCCGGTAGACAGGTGGGAGGGGGTTGATGGGCTGCAATTCATCGGGCCAAGCATATCCTACAGATGTTCTATTGGAGTCAAGTCCGGTGAGTATGGTGGTCAATCCATACGGGTGATATCCTCCGATTGAAGGCATTCGTCTACAATGTTTACACGGTGAAGAGGGGCGTTGTCATTTATAAACAGAAATTCGGCACCCATGGCGCCCCGAAACAAACGTACATGTTGTTCCAGAATGACATCCCGATAGATGTGGCCTGTCATCGTTACACTCTGAACTTGCAGGTCAGTTCTGGAATCAAGAATAATTCCTCCCCAAACGAGCCATCCTACACCACCGTAACAGTGTCGTTCAATGGTGTTCTCTTGGTGGTAACGGGTACCTGGCGCTCTCCATATGAAAGTCCGGCGAGAATCAGACTGCAAACTAAACCTGGACTCGTCGGAAAACATCACACAAGAACACTGTTGCGGGGTCCACAATGCATGCTCTCTACTCCAGGTTAGTCGCAGGCGACAGTGAGTTGGGGTAAGGGGAACACATCTGACAGGCCTACGAGCATATAGACCAATGTGCCCCAAGCATCTGTACACAGTCTGCCTTGAAACTGTCGTACCAAGTTGAAAATAGCTGACCAGACAGGTCTGATGCTGTGATCCGTCTGTTTCTTTTGGCAGTAACTGCCAAATACCAGTCCTCATTCGGCGTTGTAACTCGGGGGCGACCTGTGCTGTAACATCTACTCACATTACCATCATCTTGGAATCGTTGCCGAAGCCTGGAGATGACACTCTGGGCGATTCCAAGTTCCTCGGATACTTTCAGCTGGGTACGTCCACATTCCTGTCGTCCGATAATTCTACCACGTAAAAAATCATCCAAATGCTTCCTTTGTGCCATAACTATGCGGTTATTCCACTGAAAGGCTTTTAAAACGCTTGTGAACAATTTTACTTCTTTGCCACCATTCCTTATATACCCCTCTCTTACACTCTCGTCATTGTGACGTACTATCCGCGCCATTTGGTAGTTTCCTGTAATTTGCATATTTTTCTTCGAGATGTGTGTGATAATTCTACAGGTGAAATTTTTATTTTAGTGTTCAATTTCTGTGTGATTCTGAATTATCCTTAATTTATGGACATGAGTGTATATAATAGATGAAAAGTTTCATACTTTACCGAGTTATTCTATGAAATAACTGGTTACACTATAAAATAATTAATGGAAGACCGTTAAAGTGAAAAATAAACAATTTCAAAGTTGTTTTACAAATTAATTTATCATAAATAGCTAAAATCTGTCGAAGCATACATTTTTATCCCGATTGCGAATGTTTGAAATTGATAAATAATAAGGAAAAGCAGATGAGATATAACTTATTATTAATCATAAGCCTATAACATTAGTTAAAGAGAAAAGGAGGTCGGAGAATATATTTTGCATCTGTTACTGGCACAATTAACTTTTCAACTCCCTGAACTTCAATGATATTATAATGCTGGAGTAACCAATAATCACGTGGTACTTCATTCTGTTCTGTTACAGCACTTTTTACTTCTGCTATCCAAAGTTAATTATTTTTTTCATGTGTAAGTGCAGCACTTTTATCCTTTGTCCCACGCTTATTTAATAAATACTTAAATCTCTAGCATTGAATATTTTTTATTTACAGTTTAGTCTTCCATTCTTATAAAAGTCATTGACTGAAAACAGGTTGCAAAAATATTTGCCGATAATCTGAATTGTAAAACGTTAATACCTAAATTCTAAGTTTAAGAGTAACGGAATGAAACGTACATACATACACGTCACTGCAAAGCAGCTGCAAGCGGTTCAAAACTGATTAAAAGCAGCTAGAATCGGTTCAAAGAACGCCAAGTGTCGCATTTCATACTTTAACGATCAAGTAATTATCATTCTATAGAATACCCAGTTAAATGGTGGAATTCAATAATTTTATATACTTTAACTAACTTGCCCAGTTATTTCATGAAATACTTAGTTGTTCTATATGAAATAACGGATTTCACACTTTAACGGTAACATACACAATTTGCAGATTATTTCGCATGTTCGTGCATGCCTGTGTAAATTATTACGAGTTACTTCAAAATTATTGAATAGGGTTATGGAGAATTATATTTAATTTAGTTTATAAATATATATGTTAGGTTTTTTTTTATTTTATTTTTAATTTTTAAGCGTATGAGGGAAAATTTTGTCTAGATAGATAATGTTCGAAAATATTCTATTTATAAACCATTTATGTATCTAATATTTCAATGAAAATTTAAATATTTCTAACATAATTTTCAATGTTTATGTCAATTTGAATAAATAGATATTTAGGGAAGATAAACTTTAAAAAAATATTACCTAGTGTGTGTATGTGTGTTTAATTCGCACTTTAAAATATAATAAATTATATTCAGCTCAATATTTTACATGATTTCTCAATAACTTACTTTTAAATTTATTGGTGCCTCATGTTCAAAGCAGTATTTAGAACTATTACATAATAAAATACATCTTAATTTTTTTTATTTAAATAAATTGATTCATTTCAAATTAAAAATAGGAGAAAAAAATACATTTGTCAAAATACACATTTGTAATGAACATTACAACTGAAATTTTTTAAGGATCTCAGCAAGCAAATTAATAAACATTTTTTAATTAATAATTTATTTTCATTTGACCCACATGAGCCGATAACGTATAAAGAAAACGCTTTCCTTTTATATTGATAATGAAAGATATTTTACTGCAAAATTTGAATATTACATATAAAGTTATTTAATCCTCAAATTTATTTGAAAGACACTTTTGAAGTCGTATTTTTATAATTTAAATGAGATTTTTTTTTTGCTTTTTGGAAAATGAACAAATAATAATTAACTGCATTTCTCAGTGTTCTTAAATACAATGAGTGTATGAAAATGTAATGTATTGAAAGATTTCTTCCTCAAAATGATACATGAAATCTTTTACAAAATCCAGGAGATTGGTCAGAATGACCACTCAATGTTATGCGGTACATTTATCAAGCCTAATTATAAAATTAAAATGCACCACAACACAATTATTTCGCTCAAATTTATTCACTGTTAGAATACTTTTCTGGCATTTTCTCCTCTAAACACCATCACACAAACTCATTATCTTGCCGTGGCACGTTTTGAAAAACGAGATTTTTTTTTATATTCGTTCGTTGCTATTGTTCCTTGTTTCGTATTTTTACATTTATCTTGGCGTTTTTTCTTCCTCCAGCCTTTGTAAAGAAGCGTGAAATAGCTACAAAAGGACTACATTGAATTCACAATTGGAAGAATGTGATACCAACCCAGGTTCTAAACAAATCACATTTTCTTCGTAGCCAGTTTCCCTTTGTTCGAAATCCCATCACGTGATCGAAGAAAAACAGTTTCCCGCTTTCTTCTTCGAAGTCCCCCGGTAAGATCTTGATAATGACATAAATAATTTAGATTTATTTAAATGGCATCACGTACAGCTACTATTTTTTAAGAAAACCTACGAAGTACTGAATAAATAATATACAAATAATAAATTCATAGTAGACATTTATTAAAAGAAGATTAGTTCTATTTTTTATTGTGCTTTTATTTCTTTATTTCCAAACCAAAATTTTTCGTAATGTTATATTTTAATTTTATAAAGAGAATTTTAGAGAACAACATTAAAAAATTGAAATAAATGCCATAGTTTTAATGTAAACGTGTATTCAGTTAAAATTTAAAATATTCTTTGGCCATTCAGATTTAAAAATACGAAATATTGCTCAAAATCTTTACATTATATTACACTGGTTTGCAACATTTTCATATCAAAATACTATAAAATATAGTCAAGGGAATATATATATATATATATATAGTAACATAAAATGAAAAAAATACATGGCATAATAAAATTGATAATACAAAATTATATCACTAACAAAGCCAGAAGATTTAAACCAGATTTCAAGAAACACAACTTTAAAAAATAATCGGAAAGTCTATTGTACAAGAATTAACTAAGCGTATGTATAACATGAAACAGAATTAGAACTTTAAAATGTAAGAAACCAGAAGAGTCAATAGACTAAAATGAAGACATATTATGATTTCTAAAGCTGTTGCTGAATTAGGACCAGCAAAATTAGGGTTAATATATTTTATGGATCCAACCTTCCCCGTTCAGCAGAAATTTTCGACATAATAGCAAAACATAACCATATTGAAAAGTTAGGCTTAAAACCAACCACGTGTAATTTGCAACCAACAGAAAAATAAAATAAAAATAATAAAAAATAATAGAAAATATGAAAGGAAATGAATCTTAACAAAATACAAATAAAAATAATTTTGAAAAAGAAAAATAAAGCAAAAACTTACATGAAAAAATGCAATCAACAGGAGAGCCGAAAAAAGATCTGAACGTACAAAAGCAACCACGCTAAATGACCGTTAAAAATGACGTGCTAAATTGGTAAAACCAGAAACAAAAATTAGTGGCTCCACCTGGATAGTTTTTTTTTGTAATTAAACAAAGCAAACAAAAATAAATTGAAAATAATAAAAAACAGAAGGAGAAAAAACAAAGAATAATACTCAAACATTAAAAAGGAGAATTAGAGAGATAACATAGAAATATATTTAAAAATGAATTTACTTGGATAGTTGTATTCCAAGCAATTGTTGCAGAATAGCTTAAAATTATTTTGCTTAACATCATTATCTGTGACTAAATCGTTGTCTCTTTTTATAAAATTTAAGATAATTTTTCTAAAAATAGATAGATGTAGGTTACTTCCCCAAAAAGGCATTTTAATAATGTTAAAATCAAAAGAGTCTCTTTTATCAAAAATATTACTAATTAGTATATTATTATTAACAATTAATTGCAGGTCTAAAAAGTTTGCAGAGTCATATTAAAATGAAAATATCCAAAAGCACTGAGATCCCTAAATAATTTAAAAGTCAAAATTTCAAAACTTACATATATTACTAGCTTCATGGCCCGGCGTTGCACGGGCTTCTTCAAGTGTTTTGCTTTTTGCCTTTGAAATTTCCCCTTCCCCTTTAGTGTCAGCACTTCATGGTTGTGTGTGTGATTTCTATAACGATGTCATTACATTTTTTTTGTTGAAGTTTCTTCCACTTCTTTACCTTGTTGAGTGGGTCTATATCCTATCCGCTTTGCCCGGTTTTGCATTAGCTTTTTTCATGGGTATCACTTTATCCCTGCTTAAATTTTCCCTTTTTTTCTCTTTCTTTCTTGGACACCAGCACTTCGGGGTGTGTATGCGCGATGTGAGTGATTTCTATATTTATGTCATTTAAATTCCCTTTTCAGTAATTTCTTCCACTTCTTTTCTTTGTCAGACAGGTTTCTTTTCCCCCGTTACAAGTACAAAACTCTTTTTTTTCCCCGGGATTAAATCTGATGCACGTTTTATCTATCGAGGCCCAATGTCCTCCCGTTGGTGAGGTATGGTGTGGTAGTTAGAAAAGGGGATCCAGAGGGAATCACTTGACCGACGCTAAAAATATAACTCTGATTCCGGACAATTCATTTCGCAGTTAAACCACCCTCTGATAAACGAGACTATATTAGAATTTGCTGCAATAGCAACAAAAAAGCCGATATAACTGAGAAATGAACCTTTGTACACCTACGTATACCGGTTCGACCCCGTCCCAAGTCGGTGGATTTTCATGATGCAGAAATTGACTGCGCCCATATCGTATGATTATATGGCATGTAAAAGCTCCCTAGAGTGCCTGTTTGCCTTGGATGCTCTCGGCAAAAATTAAATTCCTAGAACGATTTCGCATCTTCTGAGCTCAGATGCCTCTTTCTGGGGAGGAAACTGGGCGTTAAAATTACATTGCAGCAATTAGTATCCACCTATAAGGAGCCACACTAAAAAGTAGTAACCAGCTCTCAGGGAATGTACTAGGTGTGCAATGATAAAATACCAATTCGCAGCCCCATTTGAAAAAACTAAATAAATGACTGAGAAAGGACAAGAAAAAATAGCGGAAACTTCGATATGAACATTTTGTCCCCAACACAGTTTTTCCATTAAATTCGGCCTCGAAGAAAACTTGTAATATTAGTAAAAGCAAACATTGAGGACTCATCATCAACTGCCAAACTTCGGTTCATTAAGTATAAATGGTCTCATAAAAAAGCAAACTTCTATTGATTCTGTTAGCAGCACTACCAGTGAGTTTACCAACAGCACTTAACTTCCTAAAGTTAAGTTTCTTAATGGATTTTTAATGTTTTCGAATTACTCGGTTGCTTTTTACTTTTTCCAATAGTTTCGTTGGCATCATAACTTGGGAAGACACTTTTATCTTCTTCGAAAATTTAATTTAAATACACGTGTTACTAAATGCTTGCAGTATAATTTTAAAAATATAAATAAACGCTTTGCAACATTTTTTTCTTACAATGTACATGGTTGAAAGAAGTATATCATTAAGATTTTAGCAGAAGTTTTTAGCCAAATGGAATTTGTTAGTAGTTTAAGAATGTTTAAATAAATGCACGGAATTTGTGAAGATGCGCTCCATTAAAAAGTTATTAACACATCAGATGGGTTTCAAGAATTTTAATATATTTTCGATTCAAATAACTGCAGTTTAAAGAGAGAGAGCAAGAAAAATTTCCTTCCCGTATTTTAATTAGATCTTTCAAATAGTTTCAAAATGATATGGCTTCAGTTTTAAATTATAAACAAAAGTAAAATTAGTTGCACACTATATGCTAAAGCTAAAAACCTTTAGTAGAATTCTGAATCAGATTCTAAGAAAACTGCATATTAAAATTATCGTTTGCTCAAAATGTAGAATTTCTGTCTTTAATTTAACATTAGAGTAAAACAGAAAGAAAGGAAGAAACGTTTCCCTGAAATTTTTGTTTAAAAAAATTAAAGTTCCAGTTTGATTAAAACTTTTGCGAAACTTTTTTAAAGGAAGGAGACATTTTTAAAGGATGTTACTCATAGAGAACTAAAATATACAATAATATTAAAATTTATATGTTAACCATTTTAAGGTACCATTAAGGTATTATATTTTTAAGATAACAATCATGAAAATTTCAATCATTGGAAAACTAATGGCCTAAATATTAATTTTTGACAAATATTCATTGGATTATAAATTATTTATAATAAGAAAGCTGAAATTCGCCAACAGTGTTTATGAAATACAAATATTAGGTAATATTAGGACAAAATATATATTTTACTATTAAAAAGACATTACATCAAAAGGTGGAGGCATCATTCAGGGTGTCTGCAGCTACACATGTATAGCGTTTTGTTTCGCCATTGTTTCCAGATCGGCTGTTCTGACTTCATTCACCGAACTTTATTGTCATGGGTTGCAATAAAAAAAGACAAAAAATAGGATGTATCTTTAGGGGGATAGTGTACTTTTACCAACTAACAATCAAGAACTAAGGATTATCTAATTATTTATCTTATTAATTTTCTTAACTAACCCATTTGGATAGCGAATATGGAATACCTATGCAGACGACAGGACAAAGAGAAGAATATGATAATTTAGAATCAAGAAACAAGAACTATCATATTACTAGAAACAATCCACAATAATCAACAGACAAAAAAAGGCTTTGCAAACGTCTCAGAAATCATACAATTATCTACGAAAACTAGACTAAAATTGAAGTATTGTATATTTCCGAATATAAACCAATCCATGCATAAGCCGAAAATGCAATTTTTTTTGTAAAAAATTTACCCGAAATTGGGAGCTAATAAAGAAGCTGAATTGAAAAAATAATTCCTGTCATTTTTAGATAAGAATTTCACAACAGAATATTCGGAAAGTGAAACGTGTGAACTCTTTTCCAATCAAATTGCTGTAAAGCGAAGCGCCAACAATGATAACTTTACTTCTGTTTACCGTATCTGAAATTACATTTTTTCATTCATTGGTTGTCTTGTTCTTGTACTAGTCCCACTTTCTGTGTCATTTTAATGTTTGTGAAATGAGTGCGAAGAGAGATTCAAGTGCGGCACGTGATCGTCGACCTATGTTTCATTCCCTGGAGTAAAACTTCACTACATGCTGATCATATGTATTCAGGCATCCAAAGGGGTGGATGCAAATTTTACAAAATATGGAAAACTTTGATTCTGGCGCTATCTTTGAAGGATTTATGTGATTTTTTTTTAGAATTACTCAAATCTCCCAAAAACTGAAGGATTAAAATCATGTAAATGACTGAAGAACTAGCCCCTTTTGGTGAGAGGGCGCAACAGAAAAGCTGAATTCAGTTAGTGTCGAATGGCAACATTGAGAAGTAGAGGAGAGAAAAAACAAAAGCGAAATGTTGAGTGTGAGGTGTGAAATGGAACTTCGGAATATATAGCTTTAAAATTTAATGTTTTTTTTAGTGTTTGTAAATGTATCTGACGTCCTGTATTGTGATTAATATGTGTGAGAAATTAACAAACCAATTTTGGTTTAATACTGCCTTTTCCATGAGAAAATAATCTACAGACACGATACCACTACTCACACCATGTTACAATAGTTTGTGAACGCATGGAAAATGTTAAAAACCTGTTTTTCCTAGTCTACGTGGTGGTTCTATACAGGGTGTCCCTGATTGCCATGTACAAACTTGGAGGGGAGGTAGAGAACATCTTGAGGAGCCATAATTACATAGGAAAGCATGGGCGGAAACGTAACCCTAACGGGATAAAGAGACACAAAGACAGTAAGGCCACAATACAGAATGTAATGTAAAATGCTAAGTACAAAAACAAAAACAAAAATAATAAATTAAAAGTATGACATTAAAGTATGGAGGTGTATGAAATAGCTACCATTGGCATGTATGCACACGCGACACCAACGCGGCATGGATTGGCGGACATGTTCGAAAACACCTGGCGTTTCACGGATCGTAGCAGCAGTGTTGAATATTCGTGCCACCAGGTCCATTTCAGAATTGACGGGCGTGTCGTCAATCGTGGCTCTGTAAGATCCATGTTCCGTCAGGTTGTAAGTGATGGCCTGTGCTATCCCTTAGTGTGAGAGGATCGGAAGGAAGATTAGCCATAGTCAAAATAAACTTTGTTTATTAACAATTTCAACGAAAACACGAATTAAACAATTCAAAATGAAAAATGCACCAATTACTAAATATGTGAAGCAATCGCGAGATAGATGAGATACTAGGAGAATTAATAAATTGGATCACTTACGCTTAGGCAATACGCCTACTAGTTCAGTTTTTTCTAATCCAAATTTAACGCTTAATTGACCAAATCGTCAATTTTAATATTAATCAATTAAGTAACGAAGTTTTCTTGCCTAGCTTCACGCTAATCAATCACTGCTATCCGTTAGCAGTCTAACCCCTCTCTCTCTCTCTAAATTCGAAAGTTTAATCTATATATGTTATTGTTGTTACTTATGCCACCTGTCTGACGTAGTCAGATCGAGGCCCACGAAATTCATCATGGCAACGGGCTAGATCTACGCCTGTAGTTAGCCTAAGCGTTGAGCCCCAATGAAGGTGACAGTTCGATTTTGCTCACATAACACGATAGATGGCGACACCATTCGGACCCACTGATTTAACGAGCTCGTTCTCCGTGTGTACTCGGCGGGTATTTGATGGCATCGGGCATCGAACCCAGGCCTTTCGGTCCGGAGTCCGATACTCTAACCACTAGGCTACCCACGGCCCCTAAACTATGTATACAAGTCTTAATTTACATAATCACTTCTTCGGAGGAAGAAGGCTTTTAATAGAATAAACTTTAAAGACCCATTTTTCCTCAAGAGGACTGTTAGTAAGAAGCACACAAATAAGGAGTGGATCGAGACAGCGCTTTTTCACCCTGAAATTTTTTTAATACAATGCTAGCGCCATCTGTTGTCCAAAACATTATTTATTTTTGTGAATATATCTCATGATTATCTTCCAAACCTCAGTTTAATCTGCAATTAATTCAGAAAATGAAAAAATAATTTATTGTATAAAAAATAAATAAGACTGAAAAAGCCAAATAAATTGGATTTTGTAATTTCATTAAGATATCTATAGTTTTGCTTTGCGTGAAAAAAAATTTAAGCATAAAGCATTAGAAAAATAACCTAATTTTTTAATAATTTATTGTATAAAAAATAAATATGACTGAAAAAGTCAAATATATTGTATTTTGTAACTTTCATTAAAATATCTACACTTTTGCTTTGCGTGAAAAAAATTTAAGAATAAAATATTAGAAAAAAAACCCTAAATTTTTAATAATTTATTGTATAAAAATAAATATGACTGAAAAAGCCAAATATTTTGGATTTCGTAACTTTCATTAAAATATCTACACTTTTGCTTTCCGTTAAAAAATGTAAGCAAAAAATATTAGAAAAATAACCAAATTTTTATATAACATGTAAATTAATTCAACTAGATTTAAATTCTATTATTTTTTCAAAAGAATTAAGTAATATGTCAACTTATTAAGTAGTTTTTTAAAAGTACTTTTAAGAATAACTTTCTCAATATAATATAATGTACATGTATTAATATTATATTAATACAACATTTGAGTTTTTTTTTCTACACACACATTACAATATATTGAAATCAAATATAATCAACAGGATATCATATTTTAATTTCATATTTATGCCAATAATTAAATAATTAAGCTGAGTAATCTTGTGGTAACAAATGCTATCAATATTTTGCAAAAATTTACGTCGAATTGAAAAAATTATTTTCAGTCATGTAAAATTAAAATAGTGGTTTAATGAAGAACATACATTGGAAAATAACATATTAAAAAATGCCTTTTCAAACAGAAAGAGCGAGTGAAGACTAGATCACAAAATGAGCAGATTAAGTCTCTGGTATGTACATTCATTTCAGTCTCCATTTTTAAAAACAGTAAGTATAAAAAAGTTGATTACAGAAAATTAAAAAACAAATTAACTAATTAAAATAACAAGAAAGATAATAAAACAATTAATAAAATAAAGCAAAATATAACAAGAAATCAAAAGTAAAAATTATCCAAAATGTAAATAAAATGCGATAAGAACTTCAGCAAAAATCAATCAACTAATACAGCAATACAGAAATAGTATAGGACTATTCAATTATTTTAGTTTCCATATTATATAACAGATGGCGCTAGCATTGTATTCAAAAAAACTATCAGGGTGCAAAAGCGCTGTCTCGATCCACTCCTCACAAATAGACCCGTTACAAGGTTCTGATGCACCCGAGCGAACGTTTGATGATTCTGTTGCCACCGAGTTGGATATTTTCCTCATTCAACGGAAAAGCAACACATCCATTTCCGTTGACTAGGCTGTAGAAGAAGTGGATATCCACCTACTCGGCGTTCGTATAACGATTCATGTTCAGCACACGCTGTCCATGTCAGAATTCAGGAAACCACATGCGCCGACCTTGCGAGCTCACGTACAGCGCCATCTATCGCTTTCCGCCCATGTTTTTCAATGTAATTATGGCTCCTCACGATGTTCTCTACCTCCTCTCCAAGTTTGTCCACTGCATTCAGAGACACCCTGCATATAAGCCAACCCCGTCACTTCTTACTTTAAGAAAGGTTTAAAAAATTCTCGGCTTATATTCGGAAATATACGGGACAATATTTTTAAAAAACTAAATTTAATAGAAAATAAAGCGGCTACTTTTAAAATCATTTTTCTTATTTATTTTATCATGACGCCATTTAGATATTAAATAAATATCTATGTTGATGACAGAGCAAATAGAAAAATACGATGTCCTTTCACTGACATAAATTACTGTGCTAACTAATAAATAACGTCGACAATCAAGGACCAAGGACTATCAGATTACCACGGAAAAGTAAAAAAAGGGGGGGGGGATTTGGAGACAAAACACTAAGCTTTGAAAGTTTCTCAGAGTAAGCGTAATCAAATAGGCCGTAAAATAAGACACTCTACCGATTAAGGCGCACATTAAAACGGAATGAAACTCTTTTGCTTCTAGAAGACAATTATTTGAGGAGAACGGAGAGAGAGAGCTCCCTTTTCTCATTACTTAGAAGATTAAAAAAAAAACCGCTTCATGAACTTAAACAAATTTCCTTGATGAAAAGTTACAGACACACGAATCTGAGCTTAATGTTTTGAGTGGTCTATTTTTTATTTGGAAAAGGAAATTCTTTTGTAGCGAGATTTTTGTATGAAGGAAATGGTTTTTCGAAAACAAATTTAATAAGACAGTTTGTTTTCGCAGTCTGGATTGTTTCCTGTTGTTTAATTGTAGCAAAGAGAAAGGAAGTTTACAGGAAGTTTTCTTTAAGAATAAAAATATTCGTTGTTTAAAATGAAAAGAATAGATGTAAAATTAAAATTTAGATGTAAGATACCGCTGCTGTATAACAACGTTATCGCGTTTCTTAACACTTTCTCTTTTTGTTATTTCACAAAAATATGAGACATAATATTGCTTGATTTGGGCTAGTTTTATAATTAGCTGAAAATATGATGAAGAAAAATATACAACTGAACTAGTTTCAAAAGCAATATGAATTAAATTAGTTTATTTTCTTTTCCTACTTATTTCAAATACACCAATTTTGTTTAGTTTTCTCAATAATTTTAATAAAAAAAGAAAATTCCTAGAATTATTTTTTAAATATCTGAAATATACTATACTTATACAAAACATTATAAATAAAGAAGGACCAAATTACATTTATTAGAGAAAAAAAATCCAAACTGATTTTTAAAAAATATTATAATTAAACACAAAAGGCTAAATTTCTGTGACGTCATAGCTACATCAGAACAGTAATCATATGTTTCCAACCAATCAGTTCATGCTCTTCACTGTTGCCAACATTTGTTATTTACAGAACTTTTCCTTTAAAATGTACATTTTTCTCAACAATGATGATGCGCTTGGGTAAGCAAAATGAACTTGCTTTTGAAAAAAAAACATAATGGAAGAATTTATACTTAATTTTTAAAAAAAATGTTTGAAGAAATTTAATATTTGACCCTTTTTACTCAATTAGCAAATTTGAATTGCCAAAATTCCTGCGACGTCATAGTCACATGATAAATGCATTACGTGTCCCCAGCTGATTGGCTCCTGGGCCTCTCTGTTGCCAACTTTTACTTTTTACAGAAACTTTCTGCAAAAAATTACACATTTGTTAATAATAATAAAACATGTAAATAAGAAAAATGCACTTTATTTAAAAATACTTTTCTGATATAAGAATTTTTTTTTATTGTTGCTTTGAAAAAACTTTAAAGAATCTTTGAGCACTTGAAGATTTTTGCCAATTCATCAAATTCGGAACTGAATCTGTATTTTACTAGAACAACATCAATTCCGATAACAGCTTTCAATTCAATGAAAAACACATGATTACACTTATCGTGTGACGTCGTGAATTTAGCCAATTGAATTTGCTCCAATATCCAATCCAGAAGCATAAAAAATACGTAGTAGCATTCAAAGGTTCCCGGGGACTAAGTCTATTACTTAAAAAATAGTACCAATTAAACTGCTGAAACACATCCTCCTTCGAAATAAGACCCTTGGGTAACAACACACTTTTGCCATGGCTTGTAAAGGTCCTCGAAGCATTTCTGAAATCCATTTTTAGCCATGCCCTTTGATTCATCCTGCGATGCACTTTTAACTTCATCTGCAGATTGGCCTTCGTTTAACATGCGGGGAACGATATGTTGACACACCCTATGCATGTTAAAATGCTTAGTCAGTATCCATTGACATGTGGCCGAGGATATTCCAACTGATTCTGCTTTTTGTTACATACCACCACATAAACCTTTTCAACGTTTTCAGCGGTGCGGAAAGTCTGTGGACGTCCAGAGAATTTGCCGTCTTCGACACTTTCCCTGACTTTTCTGAAACCTCTATACCACTCAAAAGCTTAAGTTCGTGATAATTAATGAGCCTTAAACGTGCTTCAGAATTTTGTGGTCTCCGTAGTACTTTGTCCCAAACGAACACAAATATTAATATCCATTATCCGCTCAACAAACACTATTTCTTTCAATCACCGAAGACTAATACATTCGCCTACAAAATACGACGCCGTGGCGACCCACCGACCACGTGATTTCGAACAAACCTTTTTTAGAAAAGAAGAAGAATGAAATAACACGAAAATATTACTGTAGAAAATCTACAGTAAAGATATGTAAAGATATTAGGAATCATCTTTAAATAGCACATAAAAGGAAAATATATTTTAGGAAAATTTAATAGGTACACATTCAAATATATGTCAGAAGTATAATTTTTATGAACCAATGTTACAAAATGTAATTTTATAAGTGCAAAACGAAATCTAAAAATAGGTGGGGATGATTCAATCATGCATATTCACAACTTACATCTAATATTGCAAATGATTCCTTCTGAAAACTACGAAAAATTCCAAACGTTTAAATCTAATAAATCCAAACTATTTGACAAAATTTTATAGCATCAATAGGAAAAAAGAGCTTCCATAGAACAGCAAAAAATTAATAAAACAACAGAAAAGTAGAATGATTGTTTTAAAAAAAAAAAACTGGGTTGCAATGCCATTTTTATTACTTCACGAGATTTATTCGATTCCAATTCATTTCGTTCAAATCATTTTTGGTACATTTTGATATTATAACGTGTCAAAAAAAAGAAGCAAACAAAATTTCAATTTACTATCAACATCTGAAATAAATAATGTATCAGATACAGAACCATATGTTTAAAAATGTTACATAAAAATTGCGTTATCTTATTAAAAAATTTATGTAAGAAATTCGAATTCGTCTAGTCACAAGATGAAACTGAAACAAGATCAGATCTTTAACAATACACCTGTTCTCACATTTGCATTAAAAAGATTGTTGTCAACTTTTAGAATGGAATAAATATTAAGAGTGAAAAAGTTTAGTAATTCAATAAATTGTAACGGATTATATATATACTATAAATTAATACCAAATGAACAAAATGTTTATATTTACTTCGAATGACAAAAACAAAATCGTCTGTAGTTTTAAAGCATATTTAATGCAACTCTCCGTACCAGCTTACATAAAAATTTAAAAAATGCGCTAATCCATTTAAAAGATTTAAAAATTATTAATTTATGGCATGAATTTTATTGCAATTCATCAAATACTCATACTAAAAAAGTAAAATTTAATTTAAATAGTTGTATATGGTACTTTTTTTACCAAACTATACAAAGCACGAGAATTTGTCTTGAATTATAATAGATATAGAAATTGTGTGTTCTATTTCTTTAATTTTGCCTGAAAAAGAATAAGAAAATGCGACGCTTTTATAAGTTCCATCTGTTTGTAACGGAATCTTGAAACTCGGTTCTAACATACTTTAAAAAGTCAGAGGAATTCGAAATTTTGCACACTTGTCAAGGACCGATGACAGTATAATAATTTAATAATTTTATTCCATTGAATCAGAATTAATGATTTTCCATTTCCAGATTTGGCGACTAATTCCAGATCCCATTTCCAGATTTGGCGACAAAAGATTACTATGTTACAGCGCTAAAGCGAAAACGCCAATGGGTATACCAGATTCTAAGAAAATGGCGCAATTAAGATTAATTCATCAATGAATAAATGATAGTTTGAAAACCTTAAAAAAACACGCTTTTATTGTAAATTGAAATAAAAAATGAAAAAATAAATTATAGTTAGAAAAAACTAAAAAACACGCTTTTACAGTTAACTGAACTAAAAAGTTAAGAAAATAAACCTTAATATAAGAATTAAATATCATTAATAAATTAATATTATTGTGGTAAAAACGTTGGATGCTCGATATCAATTGTTATAATTTCTTACAAGTTCTATTCCAAAATGCAGAGTTAGTGTAAAAATGTAATACACATAAAGCACCCCACGCTTTTACCACAATGACATTAATTTATCAATGACCTTTAATTCTTATATTAAGGTTTATTTTTTTACTTTTCAGTTCAGTTAACTATAAAACGTGTTTTTTAGTTTTTTTAAACTATAATTTATTTAATCATTACATTTATTTGCCTGAGCTAGAGTCAAGAAAGAATGTGCAATCAACAACTGCAAATTTGACCAACAAATGGCTAAACCAAGAATAAACCAGTCACAATTTATTCTGCTTACAAATAGATCAACATACAAGAGAATAATCAATTTCTGGTGACTAACAAAAATAAGTTGGGGTATAATTATTTCTTAGAGCAAGAACTTATTATGCTTGGGGTAGAAAGAATTCTGGTTCATTACACACTTGTACTAGGATCTAACAGGCCAAGATCTATTCACTGATGGTATGTCAAACCGAAGGAAAAAATCCTGTCCAGGGTACAAAGTTTTTCTAAAGAACATGAAAACTAAACTAGATAGAGAGCTTATTTGTAATCTAATAATGCACATATCATAAATTCTTCGTTGAATTTAAAAATGTAAATTTTTTTTAAATCTTGGTTTTTCATATAAATTCAACTGGTAGACCATACATTGTTGCATTTTGGGTAGAGGAAGACTAGAAGTTCTTAATCTATTGATCATTTAAAGTTATTGAAGTTTTCATTTTTAACCTCTTAAGCGGTCAATTTTTTGCCCAAAATGTTCCAAAAAAAAGGGCACATTTTTATTGCCTGTAACTAAACATAATACTTAATAGAATGACAAAATGGAAGGACTTATTTTAATTTTAATTTTTAAAGTTTTTACACTATTTTTTATCCTGTAATTGTGAAACATAAAAATCCTTAAATGTTTGTTTTTTATAAGTATGTTATGAAGAATGTTTTATAGATCTAAAAAGAATTTCTCTCATACTTACAAAAGAATTTCATGTCTGTATCTCTTTTATGGACAACTGAGGATTCTATGTATGTGTGCATATATATTTGCACACTCAATTTGAAGCATGGTGTAATACTAAGTCTGACATTGCAATGGGGACAGAGATAAGAATGTTTTTTTTATTATCTTTCCAGTTTCATTTCTTCTTAAGAAACAAACTGCACATTGTCTTGCCCATCGCTGTTCTTTATCGAATATTTTCAAGAATCTAACTTCCTGCCTTCAATGAAAAATTCCCGCCTTCACCACATAGAACATCCCGGATGAGAAATATTTCAGAACCATGGGCAAGCTGCATCTCTTAAAAATACTTGCAATATTAATTTCACTATAAGAATTAAAAATACGTGCAAATCAAGAATAGAAAGAAGAAAATATAAGTGCTCGTACAGTGTACGGGCAAACCGGTTATACCCATTTTTCGGTAGCCTGTACGGTGTACGGGGAAACCAGCTAAAGGGTTAAAGCTCAAGTTCATTTTTCAGGTGATCAAATTTGAAAGGTAGTAATAAGAAATGAAGGAAATTATATTAATTAATAAATATAAATCAATGTATTGAAAAGTAATATTTTATTTTAAGGTAAAAATGATGATGGTAGGATGTGTGGAAAGCCAGTAAATGCACTCTCTGAAGTTCTCAAGCCTAAAGTTGGGAAATGTATAGTGGATACAATTTCCAACTTTTACATAATGGAAACCTTTTACATAAACGGAATCGAGAAATTATCCTCATGCTGGGAAGAAATTGTTTGTAATGGAAGTTATATTGATCAGTAAATATTCATAAATGCGTCGATTGTGTATTACTTTCTTTTATTCCTACAATAGACAGAGTTGAAAGGAAAATGAAATTCTATCCATATATTTTCCGAAAATATTCCATAAAACCAACCAGTTCGAGTCATGGTGCCACTGAAGACCCGCGGTAAGAGAGGGCCGATATACGTTCAATCTGACGAGGCTCAATGTCTTCCCGTTAGTGTAGTGTGGTGCCAACTAAGTTCAAAATTACGAGGTCCGTTACCAAAAACCCTCGTGTTGCTTTATACAACTTTAATAAAACAAAACTCTCTCTCTCTCTCTCCATAAACCCAAACTCTCTTTATCCATAAAACCAAACTCTTTCACACACTCTCCATAACAAACTCTTTCACAAACTCTCTCTCTCACCATAACAAACTCTCTCTCTCTCCATAAAACCAAATTATCTCTCTGTATATAACAAACTCTCTCTCTCCATAAAACCAAATTCTCTCTATATATATAACGAACTTTCTCTCTCTCTTCATGAAACCAAACTCTTTCTCTCTCTCTTTCCATAACGAACTCTCTCTCCATATAAAACCGAACCTCTCTCACTCCATAAAACCAAATTCCCTCTCTCCACATAAAACCAAACTCTCTCACTATATACATAACCAAGCTCTCTCTATAAAACCAAACTCTCTCTCTTATCTCCATGAAACCAAACTCTCTCTCTCCATAAAATTAAACTCTCTCTCTCTACTATAAAACCAAATTACTTTTCAGTAAAAATCCTTGATTGAACATCTCCCCTCCTTTTAAATCTTAAGGATAAAAGTCACACTGAATTATCATCTTCAATTTACCTTACCATTCAACAGAAACATTTTAAATAACTTCTCTTAATTAATTAATAATTTTTACTACAATCAATAGACGTATTCAAAAATTGTCTTCCCTTTTGATATTTATTTTTATGTTTTACATAGCGTACACAACGTAAAACATGTACGCAATTAACTTGAAGTAATTTATGTTTGAAATCTATTGATTTCTCATTAGTTATTCAAGAGTCCACGAAATTCGTTGGAAACATTGGCAAAAGAGTGTTTCGTTGCTTGGTATGAAGTGTGTGCTTTGGGTGCTTCATTAGTATCTAGCACTGTCTTGGCTGAGTTGTTAGAGTGCTTCGAATAAGAATTACAAATGAGCACAATTTGATTAAAGAGTCGATGTTTGGAGATAAAAGTTTGTTATACATGTAAATGCACATTTATAATTGAATCTATTTGATGTTGGAAAAAATGCTGTTTCTCTTAAATGCTATTTCTCTTTTCTATTACAGGTGATGTTACAATATTGTTGGAAAAAAGAATTATTTAGCAAAAATGTAAAAAAAAAATGTTAAAAATACTGAAATGGCAGAGTTTTATTTGAAAATAAAATTTTGTGTATTAGGTAATTTTAAAAATAGATAAGAAAAACTAAAGAAATAAATTTTACTTATTTTTAAGTTATCATTAAAACTTAATAGTGCTCTTGAATTAATAATTAACGTTTTAATGTTTCGCGTTTTTATTTTAAAATATGAAAATATTAAAACGGAATTTTTTTTTTGATTCAGTAAACTAATTTTTTTAAAATTTCTTTGATTTCGTTTTTTTTTTTGTTTTTTACAAATTGAATTTTTCAACACTAAAGATAGCATTATGAGAATAGAGTACAGTACTAAAAGTAATTTTAAGAGGGAAAAAAAGAAAAATCAACCCGAAAAACATGTAATTTCACATTAATTATTATTCCCTGATATTATTCTAATACAATTCATCAAATATTATTCAATTGCTTTGAATATTTTAAAATTATTTCGTAAATTATATACATTTTACAATGTACCACATAATAATAGCGTATTAATAGTATATAATATAAACTATAGTACATTCAGAGAGAGAAAGTACACCATAAAATTATAATATATTTATATGATACACATTAAATTCGCGCGCGCGAGTATATTCATATAGTATATTCTAAAATTACAACGTATCATTATAATGTACCACAAATGGTAACATAATATTTATTTACTCGGTATAGGCAACTACAGAATTTAATTTTACTACCTATAACACGGCACATATTCAATAATATTTATAATATAAATAAATGCGCTAATTGTAAGTTTTGAATAAATTTATAATGTTAGGTAGAGAATTTTTCAAACTCATGCATATTTTAAAACTGCTACAATTTGCAAAACTATTTGAGCAGATTCTACAATGTTTTCAGATAATGAATTAACAAACACTTCATAAAACTTTAAAGAAAGATAAGTTAAAAAAATAAATTTACGAACCAAAATATAGAATATACTTTAGACGCATGTTAATGCAACTTTATAATAATGTATTTAGAATGCAAGAGGAATTTCTGTGCCGTAAATATGTTGTCAAAATTTTACAGAGATAAATTAGGCAGATGCACGCACATGCAAAAGAAAAATAGAGCATCTATGATTTTGTGTGAGGAGGAAATAAATACATTCTCGACTTTATTTTTATTTCCCATGCCATGTTTTTTATTTGTTTCTGTACATAAAAACTTTAGTTTTAAATCCTTTCATACTATTTTCTCATTTTTTTATTAAATCTGATCAATTCTTTATTCATGTATTATCTCTGAAACATCATTCATATCAAATGTTTTGTTTATCAATCAAACTCGAAAACAATAGAACAATTTTGTTCTTAAATGCCACTATAAACTATTAAGCAACTATACCATTGAGAATTATATTTTTCGTATGTTTAAAAGTAATTTTAACTTGGACACTTTTTAGTCGAAATAATAAAATGCATGCAAATGTCGAAAATGTTTAAATGCTCACTAAACGCAGAATAGACGATCTTTAAACTTAAATAAACATTCACTAAATATTTCATATTCAAACGAAAAGACAAATTATCATAATATATTAATATATAAGCTTGCTTTTCAACAAGTTTAGTATTAAAATACAATTGAAAACTTGTAAATAATTATAGTCCTACAACTTTAAAATAATATTTGCTTTCAAGTATGGGCACAAAAAAATTTAATTTGTTTTATAAAATTAATAATTTAGAATTGTATTTTCCTCGGTGCTTTTCGAGCATTAAAATAAATTTCTATACCTTTTTTTATTTTAAATACAGTTTTACCTATATACCTAAAGTGTGAGAGATTTAATCTGCTTTCACTTTTAAGAAAAAATATTCCCTTATATAATTACTTTCAATATTTTTTTAGAAGAACAGCTTTCCTTTTATTTTGATTTACTCTGCCTTTTACAAATGGAAACAAATGTTAATCACAAAACATAAAATTAATTAATTTTAAAGAAAGACTCGATTTAGAAATTTTCCATAAGTTTCATTTATAATAGTTGTACTTTTAGTTTTAAACTTAATCTTATTTAGCATATTTGAAAAGTGTGCTTAATGAGTAGAAAATATTGTGCTTAATTGCTGTATTTGTATAGTTGCAAATTAATTGGAAGAATATTTTTCTAACATAATCATTAACTTTCTACAAATCAATCGTGGCCGTCGTAGCCTAGTGGTCAAGCTAACGGACTCGAGGCCTGCGTGTCATGAGTTTGAATTTTTCAGCTGAAGACCTGCCTTGTAGACGGGCTGTTGCATGTGAAATATGTTGGGGCTCAAACTTCCTCCCATATGTGTGGTGTCAAAGTTAGGAGATCAGATGTCGTCCTCGTCGCATAACCATGGCTTTCAATATTACGAGTCAGTCGTCAAAAACCCTCGAGTAGCTGAATAGGATGGCGTTAATATTCACTCACTCCACAGATAACAAAAATTTCATTTTAACGTCATGAACTTCTTAAAAAATGAAATCTATGCCTTTAAATGATGACAAAACATTTCTGGTTGCTACTTATCCTACCTGATCGAGAGTAACATCAGATTAAGACCCACGAAATTCCTCGTGGCAAGGGGCTAGATATACACCAGCCGTTAGCCATAGCTCTGAGAATCATACAAGGGACAATGCGATTTGGCTCGTTTCCACCCATTTTTAAGGGAGAACATCCTGGGGTATCCAAGGACATTCCACCCCTTTCCACCAACCTCATGAGAGGACTTGCAGCTCGACAGCTATTTAGAGTATCCCCCATGCCGCAAAGGCACTATATGCATTTACAAATATCCATGCCCTTCTCCAGGTTTCAACCCAAACCCAACGGCACAGGGTCAGCGTTACTAACCACTATAACGGTTGGTCAAACGTTGTTCTCCTTTTACTTGAAACAAACAAAATTCGAAACTAGATTGTTTAATTTTACACAGTATGTGTTCAAAATGTGAATATTAAATCTAATTTCCTTTCAGGTTTACTTTTACAAATCAAAGTAACTCTTACAGAAGAATCTTCACAAAATTGCAAATATAAATCAATATTTAAAAAATTGAAACATATCATTTTAATATAAAAAGGTAAAATTCTGGTAATGGTATATATATATATAAACAAGTTAAAATTCAAATTTCAAAATACCCCTCTATTTCGGTTTTTGCTTATTGCAATGAAAAATATAAACGAAGACTTATAAATCGCATATTAATCGTATCGTTACATTTATATCTATATATTCAAACCCATTTGTTACTTGATGGAATGACTTTCAAAGGTAGATAAAAGTCTATATAAATAACTAAAGTCCAAAAATCTATTATGATAAGATTCATAAACTTCCATTGTAAATCGAAATTAATTCAAAAATTAGCTCGTAAGTACTGTAGACAGGAAATAATTATTACACACGAATAAATCCATGGAGTAAATTCTGAATTCACACAAATACAAAACACACTTAACATAAATCAGTGATCTTCAAATTATGTTCCATGATTCACAATAAAAATTCGAAAAGAAAATTATAAATATGTACGCAAAATGGATTCACGTTCCCTATGAAGTTTATATAACCGCAAGTAAAAGCTCATTTCAGTCATTAAAACTAAAAAATTTATTTATACATAATATTATTTTCCAATACTTTTTAAACTTGTATTATAATAATAAAAGAATAATACTAAACCCTTTTTATTTTTTTATGTGTACTACCTACTAGATTGTGATTATTCTGTTATTTAAAATACCACGTTTCACTAAATAATTTCATACTCTTTAGTTCAATGCTTTGAAAAGCTGTATAGTTTTGCAATGGAAAATGTACCTCCGTTCATTTGTGGGGGGAAAACACCTATTATGAAAGAGAGGGAACACCTTATCGGCGTATCAACAGATTAAACATAAAATCTAAATTTAAGCAAGAACAGTTCTTAAATTTTAGGATGCAAATTCATGCAAAATACTCAGGATTCCTCACACAGCTAAAAACATTTTAATGCCATTCAGAACAATGTATTTAAGTGAGAAATATTTCTCTCTCAGCGTGAGTGACTACAAAAACAAAATTTAAAAACAAATTAAACACAGAAGATGAAATCGACTACAAATAATTTAAATATACCTAGACTTTGACAATTTGTGTAAAAAAATTCAAGCATACATCCCAATTACTAAATTTAATGCATGGGCAGTGAAACTTGGATCATAAATTAGTATTGTTTATGAGTAAATTATATATTAATAATAGATTAAGTGTTTTAATATTCTCGTAAAAAGTACGTCTTTTTTCAATTAACTTTTTATTAAGTACCTATGACATACTCTGGTCTACTTTAAATATTATTTTAAGACATATTCTTCTACGTGTGGGAGGAGGGAATGGGATTACACGAAAACACCTTATAGTTCAATGGGTTTCGGAATCGAAAAAGTTTGAAGACCACGATATAAATCAATAGAAACAATAAGTTTCGCATAACAAATGAAAAGCACAATCACTGTCAAACTCTCACAATGTTGCTTCTCTGCATCAACCTTACATAGGTTGGGAAGCCATTATAACAATTAATAGAGTCATCACGCAGAATAACATCCTAGTCACTTCTAGATTTGTCTCGAGACATTTGGATCCCAGCAACAATACTCTTTCGCTGGAGAAGCAAACACACCGAAATTTCTATCCGAAGATCGAAACTCCGAACCAGAAATGCAAAAATTAAGGTTAATTTTAGAAGCTATAGCTGTAAGAAATATCATACTAAAAAGCTGAATATAGAAAAGGCTTCCCAAATAAACCTAAAACGTATTTTTAGGTTGGAATCTATTGTAAAACTTGAGGAAAATAAGGAGGATTATAAAAAAATTCAGATTTTTTTAGTCTGTTTTATTGATTTCTTAATCGATGTCGGACGCCTCACAAGGAACCAATTATTGACTACATTTGTTTTCACTATTATCACGTGCTAGCTCTCAGCTTAGACATGTACAGGGCTGTCATTACCCACAGGGGAGTATGAAACATTTTACAAGCACCGAGAGGGCAGATATGCACCTGATTTACACATTGCCAGAAGGAAATGCAAAACCAGCAGAAAGCTTATTTCGTGAAAGGAACCCACAGAGAGACGCGTCGGATTGCTGGATGTTTCCTAATTTGCATCTAAATGTGTGTGAATATGGATCATTAAGAGGTAATAGGAGTAGTGAGAATGGGCCACGAGGGACTCGAAATCCCAGCAAAGAACAAAATGTGTTGGATACCGTTCGAAAGAATCCATCTTTTTGTTGATCGTGTACTTCATTTTGCCAATACGTAAATCAGGTGCATATTTGCTAGCTCAGTGTTTGTAAAACGTTCTAGACTCCTCTGCGAGCGATGGTAATGCAGGTCTGTTTCCTTAAATGCTCTTGTGAACAACGCCATCTCGCTCCCAACGAAGACATTCCAGACCATAAATTGTTATGCATATCTTAATCCTTGTGTGATGGCCCCCTACCTCCATTTAAAGTGTGTCCTAATGATCTTGGGAAATCCTTTATATAAAATCAAAGCATGTGCAAGTTTGGAAATAAGTCTATAGAATTTGAATTCAATTGATGTGAAAAATTTATAAAGTTTAAAATAAGCCTTAATAAGGATTTAAACTTTATGAAGATTCTTAAAACATTTAAAAGAGTTAAGTATGATTTTGAGTGTGTTCATACATTTTTTATAGACTTTAAATTTTCATTTGTGATTTTTTTTTATAATTTAATCCAACTTTAAAATAAATGTTAAGGAATGTCTACCATTCGAAAAGAAATTATTTTAAATTAAATTATGTATGCTAAATATTTAACACAGGAAATTTTTAACGTGTTTCCTTTGTTGTTAAAATAATTTGAGATCATAAAATTTTTAAACAATTAAAACAAAGTGATTTTTTAAAAAAAATTAATATTTTTTAATATTTACACATAAAAACTGTAGTAAAATTAGCATGTAACTAATTATTACTAAAAATTTCTCATTTCAGAATTACAACATCGCTTTTTTTTAACATTTAAAACTTTTCCTGAGGGAAATTTTATTACTTTTCTGAATTTCCAAATTAAATACATATCTTTCTAAAAAGTTCAAAGCAACATATTAAAAAATTAAAATTATTTTTTGAGCCGCTTAATTGTTTTTTCACCCAATTTACTAAAATATAAAATCTATTTTTAGCGTAAGTGTCAAAATCTTTTCTAAAAAAACTTTAATGGTAGAGAGATCAATGATTAAGGGAACGAATTTTGAAAAAGAGACAAAAGAGGAACGTCAAAAGCTCACCGAGTAGCTGAATGGATGAAAAATGTTCTCCCTATATCTTTTTTTATCTCTTCATAGAATTCAATACTAGATTTAATCTTCTGGGTTTCTTTCCCAAATATGATTTTTTTTTTTTACTTTTAGTGTTATATTAACCGAGTCAAGAGCCGAGGACTGTTTCCCGTATTTTATTTATCAAATTTTATATCGTTCAAATGATATTCATAGGAAATATATATTCTTTACTTCAAATTATACAAATATTTATAATGCGATAACTTAAAAGCTTTATTCTATAAACAGTCGAAATTCACTAAGTATATATCACAAGAGATTAAGCTTGTTAACTAGAGGAATTAATGACAATCTTATATTTTATTAATATTAGATCATCATCTAATATGTACTTTTAACATCAATTGTATGCAGCGATTGTATGTTTAACATGATATACCGATTCCCTCTCTATATATGCATATAAATATATAATAATCATAAATTAAAAATTAGGGTGCTGACGTTGCTGTGTGGTGTGTGTGTGTGTGTGTGTGTGTGTGTGTGGTGTGTGTGTGTGTGTGTGTGTGTGTGTGTGTGTGTGTGTGTGTGTGTGTGGTGTGTGTGTGTGTGTGTGTGTGTGTGTGTGTGTGTGTGTGTGGTGTGTGTGTGTGTGTGTGTGTGTGTGTGGTTAATATTCACTACTATATAGGCATGAATCATTAACAATCACTATAGCTGAAGCAAACAAAAACAGAAATTGTAATATAACCCAAATATTAGAGTTTAGAAAAGATATATTAAAAATTATAAAAATCATAGAATTTAAAAAATATAAATAAATGGATGCTGCAGTATTATAAACATTGCTGACTCTTAGGGCAACTTTTATATATATATATATATATATATACACACACACACAAATATATATATATATATATATATATATATATATATTTGAGAAACGATTTTTTTTCTTTTTTTATGGCGCAAGGACCAATTTAGATCATAATGCGCCAATATTTGAGAAACGATTCAGCATATTAGGATACGTCAAAAGGCTTCGGAAGAAAAATAAAATAGCTCTTAAACAAGAGAGTAAATTAAATTTTTTAAAAAAATAATCTTGAAATTAATTATGAAACAATAATTCAAAAAGAATAATTGCTTGACTGAAAAAAATTTGAAACCCATACACAGAATTTATATATAAACGAAATCCTATTTCACTGAATAGAAGGAAAAAAAATGATGAAAATTCTTAAATTATTCTCATAAATACAGTTAAAATTACAGCAGGGGAAAAAATGACGTATTCGATGAGAGACATCAGTTAACCCATAAGTGAAGTTTTATTTCCTTCGTAAATATCATTAGGAAGTTCAACAAATATGATAAAAAAAATACCTTAAATTCCTAAGAATATGTAGAAAGTAAAGTTCTTTCTGTTTTTATTAACACGTAAAATTAAAAAAATATATAAAAATACTGGTTCACGCATATATTGCTTATGGAAATAAAGTTATACTTAAGTGATATAGGTATGGAAAAGACATGTACCAAAAACATTTGTATTTAAATAATAAATTTAAAATTATCACTCAAAAAATATATTTTAAAAGGCCTTTTACCCATACTATAAGCTCCTTATTAATTAACTGAATTTATTTACTTTTTCAAAATATATTCTTATATGATTAAAAATCAACATCAAAATATGAATCAGAATTGTTTATTTAGCTCAAATTCCAATCCAGTCCAGAGGAATTCATTTTAAAAACATCAAAAAAATGAAGAGATTTAAAAATATATATAAAATAAAATTCTCCAATAAATCTATTTCGTATACATATACTAAATTCTTTTTTTCTTTTCAAATATATTTACTCGCAAGGTATTTTTCTTCCATAAAAATTTTGAACATGTTGCAACCCGAAACTAGGCGTTTTGACTTCCGGCTTTTTTAAGAAACTCCCAGGTCACCCCGTCCCTTATCTCCCCATTCAATATTATTTTCCAGTTATTTTATATAAGAAAAAAAATATTTTTTAAGGGAAAAGAGATTTTTTTCTCCCTGGATTCCAATAAATTGTGACTGAGGTATAAAAAAAGCGAGTTTTCGAAAATATTTTGAAAGTGTTTGTAAGAAATGTATGTCCGCATTCGCGATTTATTGAAATTTCAGTTACCTGGCAAAGTAATCGAAGTAAAGTATATTTAGTTTAATTTCATGTTGCATTTTAATATATGACAATATATATATTTATACAAATGCAGTATAAAAGCATTTAAAAATTTGCGGCGTAATGATTTAAATAATTTCATCTTTAATTAATTTAAATTTAAAGCCCTTTATTCTATTCAATATAATTATTACAAATTAAGTTTTCTTAAACACTTTTTTTTTTCAATTTCAAAAGAGACAATACTAAAATTTAAAGTACGCTGATTATTTATTGATTTAATATCATAAATGGAGAAATTTGTTCTCAAATTATAGCTGAATTTCATGTATACATCATTAAAAGTTATTACTTTAAAATAAAAATAAATAAACGGAGGTCCATGGATTACTGAAGAGATTTGCTCTCGCCTGTTTAGATTGCAGGAGTTAGACAATGTCTGCTTCCTCCAATAGTTACCTGCACATGTTGACATTACAGGCAATGAAAATGCGGATAAACTGTCGAAAGAACTTAGAAATCTTAATAATGACAACTTTTTCAACGTTTCTTTATCAGAAGCAAATGCTGTCACAAATTTCAAATTGAGAGAGAAGTTAATTCCTGTAAAGCATCAAATCTGTAATATAAGTGGAGACCGTCTTATAACAAAGACTATTGCTAGGCTTAGAACAGGTCATCACAGATGAATGAAGTTTGATAAGAATGGTAGAACATGTAGGAATTGAGATAACTGTTTAGATACAGAGCTATTACTTGCTCATATTTTTGACTGTCCAGCTATTCTTGCTGCTCTACAAGAAATAGGGTTACTTTTCCCTTCAACAAATCTCTATGTCAGTGCTTCTCAAACTTTCAATATTCGCGACCCAATATTCAATCATAAATTTTATCACGTCCCCTCCATACAATAACAATGTATTGAATTCAATAATACTATTCTTTGACACTAAAGCTACCTCTCTATTCTTTAACCTCTTAAGTGACACCGGTGTATATAAATGTTTCGCTCAGCCAAAACATTAATTTTCTGAATATATATATACGTCTTTCCAAAGTACGATCTTTTCTGTGCACTGCTATCCCTAAAATTCCCTCAGGGGGCTCACCTTCTTTAGGTGAGTACGGATGTCACAATCCTGAGGTTTGCCATAGTGAAATTTTCCTTTTCCCACGGGGTTTACTGTCTTTGGTAAACACGGGCTTCACGAACCCGGGGTACCCTAGTGATCCTTCTCTATTTTCGACCCTCTTTCTTGTCATTCAATTCATTCTTTCTTTCTTTTCCCGTCTAGACCACAGATATAAAAACAAATGTTTGGCGCAGTATAGCCGAAATCGGCTCTTGCGCCAATAAACCCCAAAATCACTCACTCACTATCCCTAAAATTTTTCCGAAAACTTTGAAATGCAATAAAAAGACCTCAAGATAAGTGTTTGTGAAGGAATTACTTATTTCACACACATAGAGGATTTGCTTCCCCCCTCCCCTCCCAAAAAACATCACATTCATACTTCTACGTAGAAAATGGTGGTATTGGGGAGGGAATCGAGTAACTTTTAATCGGTGATTGAGGGATTAATTATAAACTGTACAAATTATCAATATGAGTGTTAATACAAGCCATGGAGTCACTGGTAATTATCAAACTTGCTCTAAACTGAGTATTGTTGAACTAATTATAAAATACATTGTACAGAGTACTGTTACATTTATAAGTATATTATATCAGTGTAAATGTGTATTTTGTTTTTTTTTATTATGTAAGAATGTATTTTGTTTTTACTTTTAGTAAATTACTATTTTTTTAAATAATCTTTTGTTTTCGACTTTTCAATATGCTCGCGCCCCCTCGTAGAGTTATCACGCCCCACAGTTTGAGAAACGCTGCTCTATGTGGATATTGCGCAGATTGCCAAAACATTCATCTGGGCCTAGGTATTGTCTGATTTGTTCCCGTCATGGGTACGACATCATCATCAAAATAAATTCAAAATAATTTTCACAATATCATCGCAAGCACAAATTTACTAACTTCAGCAAGTAGTCCGCTTCATTTTTTTTCATCACTTAGTATATGTAATTATAAATAACAGCTTGAGAATACTTTATACTAGTTTATTTGCTACTTCACCAATTCCATTAATAAACAACAATATTAATTTTAAAAAAGAGAATAAAATTTTAAATTTTTATTATAGTTTATTAAAAAATTTATTCACTTCATGGAGTCATTCATTCGCTTATGTTTCTTTTTTTTTAAACTTTAAGATTAAAAAACAAAATAGTAACTCATGGTTACCTTAAATATTTTATTTTTTAATATATTCTTTCCTTTTTGTTGTTTCTTCATTAGTTGTATTGGAAATTAAAACTTTCAGTATAATCAGTAAAAGATGTAAAATTAATTTTATAAATTTATCAGCATTTATAATTAAGTTTTTTTTTCATTTTACTTATTCATTTATTAAAACTTTACTTTTTTATTCTTACTTTTTGAATCGTTATGATTGGATTTAATCGTTATGATTACAAAAAGCACGGGATATAATTAAGTTCCTTTTTCAATTTTATATATATAATACATTTTATGAATAAATTTCCTTTTTAAAAAAAATTTTCGTAAATCTAATTGTTAATGTACTTATATCTTTCATATTTTTGCAACGAATTAACAATTTTCAGAAGAAACACAGCGTTTTGGGTAAAAATATATATTTGCACTGGCGTTACAATTTTCCATGACACACAATATCCAATATTAGAATAATTTGAGGGCAAAGTGTAAATTCTTAAAATTCTGCAAATGAGTCTAATTTTGCTGATCGAAATAATGTGCATTTCGTTCTTACTTAGGAAAACGATACTCAACATTATGCTGTGCAAAAAAAATATTTAAGAAAAATTTTGCCTTTATGCTTATTGACTATTATTTATGTACGCATGAGAAACTGTACCACCAAAAGAATCTTAAAACTTTAACATTAATATAATTCGAATACTTATTTGAAAAAAAATGTGACAACTTTACATATTTTTACTTTTATATACAAATACAAAATCATTCAAAAAATAATTATAAATTTTAAATCTATTCACACATTACAAAACTCGCCGTCTTATACTTAAAATATATTTTAAAAAAATAAAAACTTCTCTTTCAAATTCCATTACTTGTATTACTCCTACAGAGAAAATTAAGTTTTTATTCATTTCAAGCATCTGGCCTGTTATTCAATAATCTTATTTATTTTTTAATTGAAGTTTTTTAGAAAGGAACATAAACAGCATTTTTCTTTTATCCTAAATTATGAATCACAACTATCTGAATATATATTTTTTAATATATATATATATAGATATAGATAGATAATAGATAGATAGATAGATAGATAGATAGATAGATAGATAGATAGATAGATAGATAGATAGATAGATAGATAGATAATAGATAGATAGATAGATAGATAGATAGATAGATAGATAGATAGATAGATAGATAGATAGATAGATAGATAGACAGAATTTTGAGGCCTAAAATCTTATCCAATCGGTAAACAGTCATATTTCACAAGAATATGTTTAAAAAAACTTAAAAGAAACATTTTTATATAATTAATAAATATTTTAAATAAATACTTAAATTTAATAAATAATTTAATAATTTAAATATATATAACACTTCACATATATTTTTAAATAAATTTATTGTATATAATCAGTATCTTAAATGGATACTTTAATACTTAAATGTATAAAAATATTTTGAAAAAAACTTTCCAAAAAAGTTACGTAACATAAAACGATCCAAAGTGCGTGTTTTTATACCATTATTAACACATATTATCAATTAACTTGCAAAAATATATCAAAATCATTTTCATACTTTAATATTTCAGAATACTTAACAACTAACAATAATTATTTAATTATTTTGCGCTTTCAATATTTCAACATCTTATTTGCTCTTTCAATATTTCAGTATATCATTCACATTTATAAATTGCATTCAAGAATGCTGACATACATTCCTTCTTTTGAATTCCAAACATATAGTTTGATTGTTATTCTTCATCTTGCTCTCCCTTCTACATCCGGCACTCTGAACTTGATACAATTTCCTTTTCAGCCCACTTCAATATGACCATCTTTTTACCCTTTTGTCCATTTGCGTCCGACAATGACCACCACACACACAAAGATACTATCTATTTTACAACAGCACCATTTGTTAGGTTGCCTGGGAACGAGAACTCCACGTCACTGCTGACATCACAAGGTCTGTCCAGTGAGTGAAGGCAAGCGGCTTTGTTCAATTTATCTCCGCCGTAATTCAGTTCCCAAAGCTATTATTTTAATAATATTCGGGAAACAAAATTAAGCGCACGCGAATACATTGCTTAAAATATGAATATGTTGTTAACGCTGTGGTAATTTACCAATTAATTATCGCCGTATTATATTTATAACCTAGCTAGGTTTTTATAGAGATATATTTGTTCTAATAAATAAAGAAATGTTTAGGTGTAGAAATGTCAATTGTGCTCCCCAAAATGATGGAATATGTAGCATATATCAGTTTATATACAACAAAATGATATATTTTAGAATAAATTTTTTACAAATAAGAGTAAAATAAATTAGACTTTTTCTAAATTATTTCTTTTAATGAAATGTTTAATAGCATGTATTAATCGGCAGCATACACATAGAAAAATTCTTAATTATTGACGAAAAGCATACAATTATGAATTATTTTAATAGTAAAATAGCTAATAATTATTAATTATAGTCAAGTCAAGTGATATAGTCATAATTTAAACTTCCTTCTCCTAACTTCCGTACCACATATAAATTTTCTAGGTTTGGTTCCATTTAAGGTATCCAACTACCCTAAAATTGTAAATTTTGCCAAACATTTACAATTTTTTTATGATTTTATTTCATATACCATCTTATTAGTTTTATAAAAACACAAAGTTTATTATTTTCCGTTCACTAGAACAAAAACTACGAGTGTTTTAGTAAAAGAAGATGCCATTACTTTAAGCAAGATGCCATACTTTAAAACGCGGTTCACTCGAAATGTGTTTTTTTTAAAATGCTCAAATGCGGACAGCACAATTGCACGAAAAACTTTGAAAATAATTAACTGAAATTTGGGTTTACGTTCTGTATAATATAGTAGAAGGGTTTTAAACCTTCAGATATATCAATCAATGTTTTATTACAAAATTTAGAGTCCCTTATGTTAATATAACCACTGCTTTTTTAAGCAATTTTATATAATAACTAAGATAAAGTGCTCTAGTTTTTGTAAAAATTAAAATATCTCTTATCCTGAAGATCATTTGAAAAATGAATAACATAGCAACACATCAGAATTCAAAAATTGAAAATTTATTCATAAACTTTTGGTGCAAAATTGGTGCGTTTATGTTATTTTTTGTAAATTTTTACCCATTTTTTTCCATTTTAGTAATAATAATTTCTTTTTATCTTCTTAATTTTAGCATATTTTTCTTAAAATGTACTAAACAAATCTAAAAACAACAAAGAAATATCCATATCTCCATTTTTTAAAAAAAGGTTGTAGTAAATATTCGGATACCTTTGAGTATACTAACCTTTATTACACTAATCAAGGAATTGGTAATGCAATTAAGATTTGAAGGTCATGCCTACCCCTAAGATCATAAGTAAAACTGCACTCTTATTGCGGCAACAACTTTGTGTCTTAAGCAATATTTTTAAGAAGCTACACAATAAAGGTTCCTGATTTCTTCAACCCATGCTCACAGAAAGTGTGTATTCATGTGCGTTTATATGAATGTGTGTATTCATGTGTGCGTTTATATGAGTGTGTGTATTCATGTGTGCATTTAAATGAGTGTGTGTCTCGTGTGTGTATCTGTTTGTGTGCTTGTCTGTGTATGTATGTGTGTGTGTAAGTGCTTGTGTGCTTGTCTGTGTATGTATCCGTGTGTGTATGTGCTTGTATGTGTATGTATTCGTGTGTGTATACGTTTGTATGCTTATGTGTGTATTCATTCGTGTGTTACTGTATCTTTGTGTGTATGTATCCGTGTGTGTATACGTTTGTGTGCTTGTGTGTGTATGCATCCGTGTGTGAGTGATTTTGTGTGCTTGTGTATATATGTTTGTAAAAGTGTGAATTTTCTTATTTATTAATATCTTGTAGGATTGCTCTCTGTTACCTCTTAAGTAATCAATTTTTTTACTCAAAATGGCTGCAAAAAAGACACATTTCTTATTGTATATAACTTAAGACTACACTAATCCCCGCCTTTTCCCCACACATAAAAATGCAGGATGAAGATCATTTCGCTACCAAACTGCATCAACTTTTTAAAACATACACCATGAGAATTAACCATTTAAAAATACACCATAGGAATTAAAAATACGCGCCAATCAAAGATAGAAAGAAAATATCGGAGCCCGTACTGCGTATGGGCAAACCACTTAAGGGGCTAAAATCTCTTCTCAGTATTTTAGAACACAATCTTTTCATAAACCCTCATTATTATTTTTATTCAAGCATATATCAGACCAAAAACTTGAGACTTAGCTATTTTTACCTTAATGTTTAAGGTAAAAAAATAGCTAAGTCTCAAGTTCTGACCTTCCGATTCATTTCGTGAAAATTCCAAATAATCCAATACAAAAATTTTACTTGAATGCCAATGCCAACCCAAACCAAATCCAGCATTGCATCAATCACAACTATTCTGCCTCTCCAAATAATATTTTTTATCTCAATGCTAATACTTTTATCACAAAATATGACGACCATCGTACATTTATTTAGCAATCTTTTAAAGAACTTTCAAGATAAATCAATCACTGTGTATTAAACGATCAATCATTGTTTTCAATCAAGACGGAGTAATTAAAACATTATAGATTTTTTCTTAAATAATTTCGAAATTTTATTCCTTACTCACAAAGACGAATCCCAAATCACCATGAAACCAATCTCATTTTATCTCCAAAGACAGCCCCCGTGAAAAACTACCCCGCATCAGTCAAAACTTTTCCATCTCACCAAATCATCTTTTTTTTTCTATCAACTTCTTTTATCACATTAGTAGCGATTACACCACGAAACTTCTTTGCTTCCAAGTGTCGGCTACCGATAAAATAAGATTTTAAATCCCCGTCACATCTCTTTAATCAGCAGGGGAGGGAGTAAAGTTTTTAATTACGTTCTAATCAATCAAAACGGATAACTGTTCCGCGTCGTGGAATTCGATGGAGCGTTTCTAAGAACTCGGTAGACTCTTTTCCCCCCAAAATCGAACGGATATAATCGATACCTTGTAAGTGGGTCACTAGCTCTTCCATTTTGCATGATAAGTAGCTGGCTTGAAAGATCTCTGTTTGCTCATAAGAGCTCACATTTTGTTGTTTTTCAACAGTTTGTTGTTTTTTCTGCTCTGAGTGCTCGGTGAGATATGAGTGGGTGAAGAAGTTATCTTGTTTTGGTTGTAAAAACATAAGAGATGGGGTTATTAAAGGGGATGAAGTGAGAAAGTTGTTTTTGTCGTCGCTTGAGCAGTTCGGTGGGACGTAAAAGTTGTGGATTTTGCCCTCGAGATGGAAAGTGATATTTGTGTTGAATTTTAAGAAGTGAAATTTAAAAGTGGAATATATAGAATTTCTGAAGATCAGTTTTATTTTTCATACTATTGCGTTTAAAAGTTGTTGCTTTATTTCAGAGAAATAAGTGTTAAATTTTTTCTTTGATTTTGAAATATATATAATTAGTTTTATGTTTTTGAGTATTTTTTCTTAATAAATTGAATTTTTAACTAGTCGATTAAAACTGAATTTTTAAACGTTTTACGTTGCAATTGAACAAAAGATAACCTTGAAAAACATCTTTGAATCCTTTTATTCTATTTAAAAATTCAAAAGGATTATATTATGGTCTATTATTTTTTCAATTCCCATCTATAAAA
>BMAO01010585.1:0-89762 GCA_019973975.1 Trichonephila clavata | reverse complement strand
ATATCGATGCAGTTTACGATACCAACGTAGCTGTAAATTATCCAGCAGAGTTTTTGAGCTCATTGGATTTGCCAGGCATGCCACATGCACCATTTACAACTGAAGGTTGGATCTCGGGTTATTTTGCTTCGTAATTTGAACCCACCATGGGTGTGCAATGGCACGTGATTAGTCATCCAAAATTGACCGAAAACATTGTCGAAGCTAGCATTTTGAATGGCAAGTTCCGGGAATAAGATGCATTACTATACCACGATTCCCTATTTTTTCCACAGATGTGCCAATTGAATTCAAGCGGATTCAATTTCCAATTAGATTGGCATTCGCAATGACAATAAGTCTCAAGGCCAAACGAAGTCTGTTTATGGCTTAGATTTGGGCACACCATGTTTTTCACACGTACCATTACATGTGGCATGTTCTTGTATGGGTAAACCATCCAGTTTGTTTGTGTAGGCTAAAGATGGACTCACACTAAAAATGTCGTACATTCCATTGCACTAAGAGACTGATAATATTTTTTTTAATTGTCATAATTTGTGATAGAGATGTAATTTGAAATTTATTAGTTAAAATAATAAAAGTACAAATAATTTAAAAAAATGAATATTTGGTGTTTTGTTACTTTTATAGACCGCCATCGTTCATAGCTTTCCATTTCTCTTTCAGTCATATACCACATCCCCAAACACTTAAAATGTGAGTTAGTTATTTTTTATTTGACTATAAAAATATTCCCTAGAAATAATTTATGTGGCAAAACAACGTTTGCCGGGTCAGCAAGTATATATATATAATCAAAATTTTTCTACCAGAGAGAGATGAATTAACATGATTAATACTTAAAAGAATAGCAATTGCTAGATAACCAGACAACAAAATTTAAAAGGAGATATGAAAAATTGAAGTAACAGAGTAAAATATAAAAGACTGGATGCTACAGTATTATCAACATTGCTGACTTAGGACAGCTTGTATACAAAAAAATTCCTCTTAAAAAAATTTCCCTGTATAAAAGTGGGGTTGAACATATTTTTTGGCCAGCCAACCTTCCCCCTTTCTGTTAATAATACTGAGCAAAAACCAATTGGAAATAATGGATAGGAAATCTAAATCCATTATGAGAAAAAGGTAACTTACCTAAAAATTGCATACAGAAATGCAGAGCCCGCGCTAAATCTGAGTACAATAAACAAGTGATTGTTAGATTCTGTACCCAAATACAATTTCAAAACAAAGCAATGGCTGAAAAATAGCACTTAGCAAAAGTATGAAAAGAATAGAAATAATAAAATAAGAATTGTAAACATACTATCATTATCTTAGAGACTCTAATATGATTTAAAAGTTATAATAAATTTAAAAAAAGTAATTTTATCTAAAACTAGAAATCGGGGTATTTAAATCTATCTAGGAAGAATAATAAATCTATAATATTAACCTGTTAAAACTATGGAAATTTAATCCTTACTATTTAGAATTTCTTTATTTAAATATCTATTAATAAAATTAATTGGGTAGTTTTGAATTAAACAGTATTTAGTAAAATGTTTATAGTTTTTTATTTTTTCTGATTTATTAGAAACTTGAAATTTATTGCGTAGTGTGTAATTAATTACAATATTTCTGAATATAGATACATGCACATTACTCTCCCAATGCGGTACTTTTATAATATTGAAATTAAAGTCTTCTCGTTTATCATAAATATTAGTATAACAATTTTATTATCTTTTAATTTAATTTCTATATCAAGAAAATTTGCTTCATAATTGTTACTATTTGTATTAAATTAAGATATTGTGGATAAAAATTAATATTAGGTTTAAAGTTGTCTTGCTTGCCACAAAAATGATTATATAATCTATATAACGAAAAAAGTAATATTCTAAGTTGTCTGTGAAACTATTTTCAAAATAATGTAAATATAAATTGGCAAGACAGATGCTAGCTGGGCCACCTTGTGGTAGACCCTTAATCTGTTGATAAAAAATAATTACCATTATGATAAACATAATTCTCTTTTAGAACTAACCTAAGTAGAGAACCAAATCTATCATAGTTGACATTTTTAAATAAATTATCTTTATCTAATTTTACAAGTGTTTTTATCATGTCACCAATATTAATTGAGTTAAAAAGATCTTCAAAATCTAAACTAAATACTGAAAATATCTTTTTATCTTTAATTTGTGCAATAAGTTCTGTACTATTTTTAAGAATGGCTGAAGTTTTTAGATAATTTATTGTATCTTGTAACATTTCATGTATAATTTGGCCTGATTTGCTGATATATATGCATTAAAACCATTAGTAACTGTTCTAAACTTTACTGGATCTTTATGAAATTTAGGAGTAAGAAATACATGTGAAAATTTAAATTTATTATTAATTTGTATTTTTAATTGTTTATGAAAAGCCAAAATTCAATTATTTATTTCTCTATCAGAAATTGATGACCTAATAAAAGCTGTATTATTTTCAAAATGTTTGTTGAGCATTAAACTATAATAGTATTTACAAATGAAGGCAAAATTTCCAGGTGCTTTATCAATATAAACTATAATAAATTTATTTTGTAATTTTTTAATCTGATTTTTAATATCATTAAAAAAGATGTTATTATCTGTACTAAAGTTATATTTATTAATCTGTTGCGTAATGTTACATTTAAACTCTGTGAATGCCTCTATAGGCATACTATATTTAATAGCAATTTTGTAAATGAATTGCTCAATATCATTATATAACTGATTTTTGATAATTTTATTATTATTGGAAATCATAAGTCTAAAACCAGTGCCTTTATTCATTATATTTCTAAGATTATTGTCTTTTACAATATTGAGATCACCATGCTGGTGATAATTATCTTTGAATTCTTTATATATATATATAGCTTTATAAACATACTCTGTTTTGAAGGTTAGTGATATTGCTTAAAATAACCTTGATAGAAACAGAAGAATTCATTATTCATTTTTTAATATTACATATATATATATATACATATGTAATATATTATAAGTTTTTTAAGTTCTTTTTTGCTTAATCAAACTTTTTGATTTTAAATATATCTATATCCTTTATCGATAAAGGGAATGATTAACATTTTAGCACTTAATTTGGTATTTAAAAAATGATGGGACTCCTTGCACTGAAAGCTTATGATTAATTAAATTAAATAAGGGGCGTAACGTAACCCCCGCAACCTCTGCATTGCAGAGGGGACAGGATTTTAGCGGGCCCAGAACCTGACTTTGCAGAGGGAGCCCTAATATTCTCCGTCAACCACTGAATTTAATGTATTTTGTCTGAAGTAGTTTTTAATCTGTGGTGGTTATATTCCAAAAACTTCGTTTGGATACATTTAATAATTCCTTATTCTTCAGTATTGACTTCAAAAAAGTTATCCATTTCTCCAAAATATGGTGCTCTCACCTTCTTTATTGGTATATATATTATCTTAAGAAATATGTGCAAATAACACTAGACAAGTAATATAAATAAAGTCAATTCTTCTTAGGTAAACAAAGTAAATTTTTTTATTTTATATTGCTACTTTTTATCAAAAAATAACAATTAATATAAATATGTATATACATATGATAGAATCACAATATTATGTGACAAAATAGAAATCGATTTTTCTTGCAATTTCCCATTTTTCTTTCTATATATGTGGTTGTTGGACTATTTTTTTGTTGTTGTTACTATTTATTATTTAATTAATTTTAATTATTCTAATAAAATAGTTTATTAAAAAGAAATCGCATTCTTAGAAATTAGGCCATCCCAGGTGAAATTTGAAACCACGACTTTTAGATTAGATGTCCAAAGCACTAGCCGTTCCGCTACCGGGGCACAACACGAGTGATTTTTCTTTCTATATATGGTGTTGGATTATTATTTTTGTTGGTTTCTACTTATTCATTAATTAAATTTAACTAATGAATTAATATTTGAAAAAAACTATATTAACATCATGTGTTATCCACTACAAGTTTTAAAAATTGTATTTGAACTTGAGTGGATGAAAAAAAAGTATTTTATTAATGATTGAAAATTTGAACATATATATATATAGCGCGGGCTCTGCATTTCAGTATGCAATTTTTGGGTAAGTTACCTTTTCCTTATAATGGATTTAGATTTCCTATCCATTATTTCCAATTGGTATTTGCTTGGTATTATTAACAAAAAAGGGGGAAGGTTGGCTGGCCAAAAAACATGTTCAACCCCACTTTTATACGGAAGGATTTTTTTAAAGAAAATTTTATGTATACTAGCTGTCCTAAGTCAGCAATGTTGATAATACTGAAGCATCCATTCTTTTATATTTTACTGTGTTATTTCAATCTTTCATATCTCCTTCTAAATTCTGTTGTCTTGTTATCTGGCAATTGATATTCTTTTAAGTATTAATCATGTAATTCATCTCTCTGTTGTAGAGAAATTTTGAATATATATATACATATATTACATCTTTGAATTTTTGATATATATATATATATATATATAATATATATATATATATATATATATATATATATATATATATATATATATATATAGGGAGAGTGCAAACTAATAGTAGGAATTGAGAAAGGGATTTGGAAGATTAGCTCTCTTTGTAAAAGATTTTCGTTTGAAAAAAGTGCTTACGAAAAAAATGAAAAATTAACTTGAATTCAAAGATTCACTTACATGAAAATGCACATGAAATGAATTCGAATTTCTAATTACAAACAGCGATCATCTTAATATAAACTTCGTAGGAAATAATACCATAAAGAACATAAATGTAATGTAAGCGGCCGAAAAAAAGGTTCCATTTAAAACAGAGAGAAACATAATAGAAAATAAATTGCTCATATTTTGAGGGTTTGTTAGAGTTGAGATAAAAAGGTTAAAACCAAAAGGTACATCGAAGAAACAGTTTGAGAGGAGCCTTTGACGAGTATGAAACCTTTTTTCAAATTGTAAAGGGCAATTAATTTATTGTATTAGGAATATATTAACATATAAGCATTGTCAAATAATCCTTACAATCTAGGTATACTTTCTGGTTTTCATATTTACTATTTGTTGCTGTTTTTTAAGATATTGCTTTAAATACATTTACATTAACATACAAAGAAGTAACATAAATAGAAAGTTAAACGCATGTTTATAAAATGTAAGAGAAAGCTTTTTACCGCCAAAACACTGAATTCTTCCTAAAGGACATTTAATAGCAGTCCAGAAAATAATAAATTATAGTTTAAAAAAACTAAAAAACATCCTTTTATAGTTAATAGAATCCTTTAGTATCTTTTAGTCGCCAAATCTGGAAATGGGATCTGAAATGAATCGCCTGATGTGGTTGGGGATCTGAAAATGGGAAATAGTAAATCCTGGTTATCCTGATCAGGACAATGGAACAAAATTATTAAATTTTTGTATTGTCATAGGTCCTGGACAAGTGAGCAAAATTTCGAGTTAATCTGACCTTTTAAAGTGGGTAAAAATTGAGTTCAAAGATTCCGTTACATACAAGTGAAACGTACAAAAAGGTGTTAATAAAATAGCCAAGTCCCCAAATTATGGCCAGAATATTTAATATATTTTAGAAGATGACATCGAAATTATGTGAGAATATTGCTTTGCGTATAAATGATTCGATTAATTGTATAGATTATTATTTGAATATGTTTTATTTTATAAAAATTATCGATCATATATGTGTTGTAATTTGTGTGCGTGTGAATTAGAGTATTAAATCTAGAAAAGTATTTTAAAGTGAGATGTTCGTTGGAAGGTTTTCTCTCTCTTCTCTTTACTTCTATTTTAAATCTAGACGGGTCAGTGTGTCAGCAACTTAAAAAAGAAATCATTCCCGATGGAATCTTTATAGCATGTATCGATTATGTTTACTGTAATTATCGTTTAATATTTTTCATCTCCTTTTTCATCTTCAAAACTTTAATGTAAAAATACTTCTCGAGAATATTTTCTGTTTTATGCAAAAAAAGTTTTAAGCGCAAAATCGTTTGACAAAAATATGCAACGAAGACAAATTATACGAAGAAACAGCTCTCGAGAAAAACATGGCTGCCTGTAGTTGTCGTAAAATTCTTTATAATTGATTATATTTCAGTTTTTGTATGAATTACTGATTACGTATAAATTACAATACTAAGAAAACGGTTGATAAAATATTACTTAATTTCTGTATGAATTCTGCATTATAATCCACATTTTTGAAAATTAAGCTCATTCTTGGTGAAAGCAGGAGTTTGAAAAATAGTCATGTGCATTTTATTAGTATCTAAACTAATAGCCCATTGGTAGCTAATAATTTAATTTATTCAATTATTCCAAGCAAACATAGCCCATCAGGACTAAAAGAAAACACGTGACTGAAATATTGAAACACAAGTAGTGATTTAAACTATGTATGCTGTAGAAAATACGAGGTAATCTTTTCTGTAAATCTTATATAAGAGTACATAAAACTGCGTAAATTTAGATGTAATTTATAATAAGTGATCTCTGAAGTGATATCGCAGCTTTGTTTTTTTTAATTACGGGATTTTCTTCTTACTTTTAATTTGCTCTGTAATCTTTCCTCACATTCGCTATAATGCTTACAATAACAATGCCCTTCACGTATAGGTATTTACGAAATGTTTTTATCATTACCTTCTCATATCGTATTAAATAAAATATCTTGGCACATAAGGACATTTTTTTTCCAACAGGGTTCGATTAAAATTCTACTTGTGACATAAAATGAGTATCCACCATTTTCGTAAAGCGTGGTGACCTTGAAAACATTAATTTTTCTCGGAAAAAAGACAAAGATATAATCTCAAAAGACCTTCACTTGTATTCATTTCCAATAGAAATCTGGAAAGAGATTAGGATAATTATCTCTCAAATACGAAAATCGAGTATATTTTTTCACCAACTCGGGGGAAAATTAAAAATCATGAGAGACAAGGCTGTAATGCCAATGAAGAAGAGATTGCGCAACGTGGCAGTTTTCTTTGATGATGTTTTTACTTAGAGTTATATTTCTGTCTTTTAAGAACTCTCGAATATTCTCAATTTGTAAAAATAATATGCCCGTACATGCCATTTTAAGATAGGCTTCCCCCTGTCGTCTCCAAGCACAACTTAAATAGCCAATTTTCAGTAAGAAAAAAAGCGAGACTGTAACAATTTTAAAAAAAGACTCAAAAAACGAGTGCGATGATGGATTGCAGGTATTCGCGTACACCCCTCACACATTATAAGCTTACTCAGTGGCGTATACAAGGAGGGTTGAGGATTCATACCTCCCATAGACCAACAAATTTGTAATTTTTGCCATAGAGATTACCGCTTGGTGCTTTCGTCTACGTATTTCTTAAAATGTAACTCTCTCCCCATAAAAGAGGTCAGTGTGAACGCCACTGAGTCCTCTAGATAATTTCAGCATTACAGCCTAAGTAAATTTTTATCTCCTGCCAAAATGTATTCTTATTTTAAGTCAGTTGTAAATATTGTACGTAAGAAAATTTGTTTTTCACAAAAATATAAGACTGAATAAGTTATTTATTTTTCCCCGCATGTTGTTTCCTGTTCATTAATTAATAAAAAAAGGTAAAGAATTTGCTTTTTTTTTTAAATATAGATACAACTCAAACTCAGTGGCGCAACAGCCCATGAGGGCCAGGGCCTACTGTGCCTATCTCAGAATACGTGACCATTGAGCGCTGAGGTGCATGAGCAGATGTCCCGATCAGGTGGTCAGTCTGAAGCGAAACCCTCAGTGTTTTAGTCCCCAAGAAAGAAGGAAGATAAGGAGAGATAAGGGGTCTAGGACGGTTGGGGAGAAATATTAAAGCCCTATAGCTTTGATTCCTCAAACTTGCCTCGAGATGAGGGAGATGGTGCATTGTCAACAAGAAGGTGGATGCTTTTGGTGATCATACAGCGCTGTTTTTGATCAAAGCATTACATAGTTTTTTCTGCAGTATTCAGTAATAGGTACCAGTGATGCCCGAACCCTTTTCTAGGTAGTTCTCTTCAGATGACTCCACAACAATCCTCCAAAATAGACAGCAAGACTTTCCCTGTAGATTTCTGCTCCTTAGTCTTCTTAAGGAAGCTTCCACTTCTTGATCATCTCTTTAGTCACTGGATCATACTGATAGTTCCAAGATTCCAAGATATTTCCAAACTCTGAAGAAACCTTTCATTAAAAAAATATTTTGTAACTAAAAATGCTTTTATTAAATAAACTAGAGATATATTTGTCTTGCTTTAATATTCGAATACTAGAAAAAGCAAGGAAAGGTGAAGGGGAAGGTTTTAAAAAAGAGAGATAAAATAATAAGTTGACCTGAACGTTGAATTTTTTACTATTCCTAAGTATAGAGAGTTAATGAATAAGCAAACCTTTTCGCAAAATAATTATCCTCGGAGAAAGATGGATTTTCTTAAAATTTTGAGAGAATACAGAGAATAGGATAAAAACACTTTTTCCGATACCATGCAGCTTCAACTAATAACAGTTTTCATTACTCCTGTAGACCTTTTTCTGATACAAAATACAAAACTTGCCCCGTGTTTCTTCAAAAATGGAATAACACTTTGTTCAACCAACTTCCCTTTCCCCCCCTGATGTTCTACAACAAAATCAACCCTACAGGAATATAATTTGGTTTGAGGGGGTCCTTCACCCTCCAAAATACCATGAATAACAACGCGTCCCATCATTATAATTCAGAAGGGAGGCCACTGGAATTGACTTGATGAGTAAACGCCTTTCAGCAGTGCATCGAATGTTAGCTTATCAACAAAAGGCCCATTCTTTGCATTAAAATTTCCATCAAATCAATGACCCGGGGCTCATTCGGGCCTCCCCCTTGGGCCTTTCTTCCAGTATTTAAATATCGCCTGCTTGTTTAATCTTCTTCCCCTGCGTGTTAAGATTTGGCAGCATAAACTGTAGAAAGAGTAATCTCTGGACACGTCAGGGGGTGGAACTTATCTTTTGTTCCCGATAATTAGAAGAATTAGAGAATGGAAAGCATTAGTAATTAACAGAGATAAAATACTTTTTATTAATAAGCACTGTCAACGCCTCTTACCACCACACACGAACCCGATTTTTTTAACTTAAGGAGGAAATAAGAATATTGACTGATATACCTTTGGTATATACCAGTGGTTTCAAACTTTTTCGACTCATGGAATCCTTAGAATTATAAGGTATTTTCTGGGAACCTCACATTCCCCTCCCTCCTCTCTCTCTTTTAGAAGAATATATCTTAAATAATACTTAAAATAGATAAGCATATACACAGGTACTTTATGTAAAGACAATTGAAACAAATATTGTATGTTATTAAAAATTTTAATGTAATGTATGTGCATAATTTACTCACTTTAATAACATTAATTTGTGATCCAAGTGTTGCCTTCCTATGCATTACATTTAGAAGAATATTTTTATTATCTAAGTGTTACAATTATCTGCAATAGAACTTGGTTTGTTTCTAATTTTTAATTTTATAGTCACTCACATTGAAAAATGTTTTCCACTTAAAGGCATTGTTCGGAATAGCATTAAAATGTTTATAGCTGTGTGAAAAATCCTGCAACACAAAATGCAGGACCTATTCTTGCTGAAATTTAGATTTTAACGTTGAATTTGTTGATATGTCAAAAAGCTGTTCCTTCTCCTTTATTATGGGTATTTTTTACCACTAATGTAAAATAGGTGCATTTTCCTTTTGAAAACTATTCACTTTTGCAAAAAAAATTGTAGGTATAAAATTATATTTTGTGCAATCCAAGATAGTAAGCAATAGAATATTTACATTATAGTTGATAGCAATAAAAAAAGTCTAATATTTTTATTATATGTATATATTACAAAAAAAGTAAAAAAAGTATTACAAGATAAATTTATTTATAAATAAAGCTTTCATTTTTAAAGACAGGGGAGAAATTAAGATATTTGTAGTTAAACGAACTTCACAGGTAACGTGAAACCATTTTGCCTACACGTTTATAATTTTCTTTCCGATTTTTTATTGTGACTCGTGGAACTTTTTGGGGTAATGTCTCATGAAACTCCAGGGTTCTGTGAAACACATTTTAACCCTTTATCTACCGCATTATGATTTACTGCAATTTTTTTCATGCAATATTTTTTTTTAATCATTACATTGAAAATTAAGGGATATACATAAACAAAATGCTCAACTGTGGGAAGTTTAATCCGTTTGAGCTAATTAATTAATTAAATATATTCAACTGTAAAATTAATTATATACACTATTCTCTAAAAATAAACAGTCAAATCGTTTTCTAAGGTCTTCATTAACATGCAAAAAAATAAGACGCTTATCTTTTTACATTAACTACTGTTGACTAAAATAATTAAGCGGAATGTAAATTTAACAAATTCTGATAAGCAAAACGGATTCCAACCATATGGGATCGCTATAGTTTTCGAACAGATTACAAAAAGGTTGAAACAGTTGGCTCGGAGCTGAATCTATACAAAGGAATTCTCGCCAACTGGCGCCAACGACTACTTTTTTGGAACAAAAATGACAATCTTCGCAATCCAAAATTTCAAATGAAAACTCAAGTTCTGCTATAAAACTTCTTTCGCCTTCCCCGCAAAAAACTCATCATAGAACCCGTGCTGCCATATATCATGGAAGAGTAGATTTAAAAGAATATTCTTGCAGAGTATCATCAGAGTATTCGAAAAAATGGTTATTCTATGTAATTTTAAAGTGAGTGGTACTTATAAGTACCATCGGTAGAAGGGTTAAAGACCACTGGTATATACCAACCAATGATTGGGTGTTTACTAGAATACCTAGTTTTTTAAAAAAAAGTAGGATCCATATACATGTTTTGTTCTAATACATTTGTTGTTTCATAAAACATAAATTTTTGATTGACTTAATAAAAGTAACACCAAAAATTCTTATGGATCCATAGCTATTGTCGAGACCGTGGTAGGCTAGAGATCATGGTCAAGGACTCGTGGCCGGCATGTCATAAGTTCGAGCCCAGTGCTACTAAAGACCGAGGCTCAAAATCCTCCCTTTGCCACGATCTGGAAGCTCGGAGAAGGGATGCCAGAGCTCCGGTGTCGTCCTTCTGACTTGACCATGATTCAAAATTACAAGGTTTGTCTTGCTTTAGAGTGCTACGTTAATAATCCCCCCCCCTAGCTGTTGTCATTTTGCTAACACTTTACAGAACTTCGGGTTCCACTTCTCGTCGTGAGGAATAATGGAAGCTGCGGGGCATTACGAAATTGAGAAGTCCTATGGTGGTGTGATGTGAAAGTTTGGAGAATAAGTACTAACTCCTGTAATGTTATTCGCTTTTGGGATGATTTTTCAAGTTCTATTTTCAGAAGCTCTCACGTATCTTGGAAGAAGTTCTTAATCATTTTAGTCCCATGGCTGCTTTGCTTGTGAGAAAGTCCTTCATCATTTCTAAGATTTAACTCCTTGTTTTAAATGTGCACAGTATTAATATATGAATAAAATTAAGTTAAGATGCAAAAGTAAGGCGCACAATTGTACTGAAAACTAGTTTTATAAAAAAATAATGAAGAAAAATTTGTTTTTCTTTCCAAACATGTTAGATTTTAATTTGCATAAATAATAATCAATATTATGTACGTACAAAATACGAATTATCTTCCATTAATAATAATGCACTAATGTAAACAATGCGTGGAGTGTGTAGGGAGTTTAAAACAAGAGTTTGTTTAATAAAGACATATCGGCGTGAACATTGTTTGTTTTAAATAGGAACGTTAAACTGCGTGGTAAAAGTAATTTTAATGAGAGATAAAGCTTGTATACGATTGTAATTTGTTTCAAATACTTTGAAGAAATGAAATGACCGGGGTAAAAAATAAGTGTCGCTACTTTCTTAGAAATAATGATTCGATTTTGGTTCCTCAAGTAAATTTGAGAACCTTCCGAAAAACTTTCTGTATCATCGGTTCGGTTGAGGATTTGTAGTTCAAGAGCAACATAGGAAAGAAAATATAGTAGTTATTTAAAACTAATAACTATGTGTTGTGATTAAATGAATTGAAAAACGGCTTGTAGATCAAGATGCTTGTTTTCAATGGAGGTTATTTCAAGTATATACTGTGCGAATTACAGATATAAGTAATTTTCCAAAATTGGGAAACTGTTTGAGTATTAGTTGCAGTAGTTATCAGGGCCACTAAATAACGCCCAAGTCTTTTAGAAATTCGTGAAATTAAAACATTTCATCAAAGATAAGATAAGAAATATATTATAGAGATAAGGAATGAAAATAATTACATTCGGATCCTGAATTACTAATTGACATTCTAGGTGCAAAACCGAAATGCTATAATTCTCATTTCATTAGATTAAAGGCGCATCAGTAATATTTGCACATTTATAAATATACCGTTTTATCGTTGATATCATAACTTTTTCTGAGAATTCTAAGCCCAGTGATTTTAATATGTGTTGAGCGGTTATTTTTTTTAAAAGAAATTTGACTGAATTATTCTTTAGTCGTTGTAATGCAACTGGATGTTAATTTTTTTAAAAATTTATATCTTCTAAAACAGAATAACCTTGAAAGCAATATATATATTAACTTATGAAAGTTAATATGTATTCCTTTCAAGGTTATTCTGTTTTAGAGGACAGGGATTTTTCTTTAAGGTAATGACATTTAAGTTTGAGTTAATTTTTCAAAGATATTACTGACTAGTTTTCTTATGTTGACAAAGGCTCTGCTGTAAAAAAATGTACTTTTATTACATCTTTTTTAGTCCTTTTTTGTTCTTTACATTTTGCTAATTTTTTTAGCTTATAAGTTTCTCTATTTTAATTTTGTGAACAATCTTTTTAATATTTTCTTTAACAATTAAAACTTTTGAATAGCTATTTTTTGCCAATAATAAGGAAAGTAACGATACAACTAACTTTTTTTTTACGCATCAGATACGTTTTTTGAAAACCTTATAGCTAAAACACGTTAGAAAAAGAGATGCGTGTCATGTTATCCCAGAGCTATGTAAGATGTGGAAGAAAGAATTCTAATTCAAAATGAATTAATTTGATGCAAGTAAAATCAAAATTACTGCAGGGATTTCAATGTATATCACCAGATTCGTCACATCGGTAACAAATTTCACTAAAAGATTTCTAAAAAAATGCCTAACGAAAGAACTCTTTTTAATTTGACTTTGTACAATAAGGCTTTAAAATATTCATTATACAAGAATACGATAATTTGCCAGGCAGTGACTTTCTCTTCATTGACATATTATAAAACAACCCTATAAAAGAAAGAAATTTCTATTTATTTTTATAAATAATTCAAATCCTTCACCAAAGAACTCTCTCTCGAACTCATGTAGTTACAAGAAGACTTCCCTAAAAGTTAAGAATTAGATGAAAGGAGACTTTTCTCTGGCTTCACGGATTAAAAATAGCTTATATAATAGCTCTTGCCTGCTTGAACTTAGAGCAGATTTCCATTCGTTAGCAAAAGGAATGAATTAGAGATGCTTCTAAATTATTTACGGTTACCAAGGTGACGTTGATATAATCCTCTTAGCCGAGGAGGCCCTTTGCTACCGTCTTTTGGGGATCGGGGTGATCAGTTTTCTTAAGTAATATATAAGGGAATGGCGACCCCTCTCCTTGTAACCATCCGTTGTTAATTTGTTTCATTCTGCTTTTAGAAGTTCTATTGTAGAATTGAATTCCAAAAAAGAAGAAAATAGGTATGATAAACAAGTTCAAACAGGAATGGGAATTTTTTTCCTTTTGGATGAACTGTTTTACATGTTTCAGTTCATTTTTGGTGGAACTCTTTTAACCTGTTCCTTAAATTCCCCGAACAAAATCTCATGTGTACCTATTCAATAGAATAAGACAATGCAGAAATACTATAAATGCTACATTTGATTGTTCCATATGAGTCGTACTCAAACTTTTTAAGCACATGGAACCCTTAGTGCGTTTTCGTGGGACCCTATTCCCCACGTGAGTGAGTGAGTGAATATTAACGTCGCACTGTTCAGCTACACGAGGGCTTTTGGCGAAGGACCTCTTAATTTTGAACCATGGTCAAGTGACGAGGATGACACCTGAGCTGGCATCTCCCTCTCCTAACTACCACACCACACTAACGGTAGGACGTTTAAGCTCTCAGAAGATTTATCGTGCATTGCTTCCCTACACGGTGAGTCTTCAGTGGTACTGGGCTCGAACTCATGACACGCCAGCCATGATCCTATTCCTTGACCATTTGGCTACCGCGGACACCCTATTCCCACACACACACATTTAGAAGAATATATCATTAAAGAAAAAATTGAAGAACATCAACATGTTGCATGTACTTAAAGTAACGGCAATTTAAAAAAAGTATTGTATTTATTATATAATAAAAATTTTTAATTGAATTTTTCGAAATAATTTGCTTATTAATAATAATAATTTGTGATCCAGATGTCACCTACCAATTTATTATGGTTAGTAACCTTAATATGTGCTTGCATTTTTTTACACGAACGGTTGAAGTCTTGGTCTATTGAGATTATCTGAAGTCGCATTTCATATTCTGTGCTTGATTTGTTATTTCATTTTGATTTGTAGCCTCTCTCTCTCTCTCATTGTGAAAGATTCTTCACTTAAATGCTTTTTTCCGAATGGCATTAAATGTTTCTAAGTGTATGAGAAATCTCGTGTATTTTTGTATGAATTTGCAACCTAATATTTAGGAGCAGTTCCTACTTAAATTGAGATTTTAAAGTCGAAACTGTTGATATGCCGATATAAGTAATTCCCTCCCCTTCATTATATGTGTTTTTTCCCGCAAAGAAAACAGAGCATTTTCGATTAGAAAACTATTTCGTTTTGCAAAACGTACTAAGAAGTGTAAAATTATTTCGGGGAATCTGGTTTAGTAAATAATAGAATATTCATGATCTACTACTAGATATACTATTCTTTATTCTCATATTCTTTTATTATACTAAAAGCTTAAAAAAGTATTGCAAAATATATTTAAAGTAATTATATATAAATAAAAATTACTGTTTTCAAGACTGGGATGAGCTTTAGATACATTAATGGTTATACAAGTTTCATAGAGAGAGACTGTAAATCCAATTTGCATACACATTTATAATTTTCTTTGTGATTTTTTATTGCCACTCTTGGAATCCCAAGGTTCCCGGAACACAATTTGAAGATATCTAATCATTATATTTGGAGGGGAAAAAAAGTTGGTCAAATTTTTAAAGAAACTTTTGGATTTGGTATTCATATTTCAGAAAAAAAAAGAATTAAAAAACTTACTATATATAAATCACCCTTCTTGTACAATTTTTTTTTTCCAAATTTGTTTTAATTCTTAAGGTAATGAGAACTTGTATTTTTTTAAATAATTGTTCTTTTTTCGAAATTATATACAGTCCTTTTTTTCGAACTTGTATATACCCCTGCTTGCCGAGCCTCAGTTTTGTGAATTTCCCGATTTAACGAATTTTTCTCTTTCCTCTATTAAATTAGAAGCAAAAAATCCTATTTAGCGAATAATAAACCCCGAATTAATTAATTATTTAAATAGTTGAAAAAATTTTTAATAGTTTGTATTAGAAACAATTGGATTTTTTTTCTTTGAATAACAAATCCTTCTTGTCCGAAAAAAAAAAAAAAAAAGACTACTTGTATAAGCAAATTTTGACAGGAAAGGGTGAAGACCATTTTCGTGAGAGTAACCCATCGTGGGAGTTTTGAATAAGACAGCAAATTCCTTTCTTACCTCATCCCTCTGCACAACGCAAGAGATATTTTAAGATTTTAAAGATCATGTGACACCTCCTATCTGAGGAATTGAAGTTGAGGAAATTGTTGATTTGTTGGAGCCAACGAATAGCGATTCTGATACAGAAATCGGTAATGAAACTCTTATCAAAACTGTTAGATTTGCTAATACCTTACAAAATTTGAAGACTGTGAAAACATACCTTATGCAGCAGGATATAAGTGACGCAGTATTTTCTTCTCTGCATAAAGTCGAAAAAGAAGTCTTTCGAGTCAGGTATCAAAAAGATTGTCAAGCATCTATTAGACGGCCAGGGACGTCTTAAGTCTTCTTGAGCCCCTGGGCCTCAATGAAAAAGTAGGCCTTGCGACTCTTTGCAAAAATAGGCTCTGGACCCCTACATAAATGCAGGTCCCTCCTATGACACTTAAAAGCAGACAGTACATTTCATACGTTGTCAAACGCTCGCACAAGCAATAACCCGAAGCAAATAAAGGTGTATGACTTACAATCGCATAAACCAGCTCGTCCGACTGCCGCCTTTTAACTGAAGTGGTGTATGGTGGTAGGTCAAAGCCTATACATGGATGACGTTCCTCACATGTAGTCAGTTGACATATAGTCCAGTTTTTTTTTGAGAATACAACCGAAATTAACATTTGACCGTTGAAGTTATTTGAATTACGTTCTTATTAAGACTGAGTTCAGAACGATACGAGTTCCCCATTTTGTAGAGGCCCTGGGCCCGTGCCTAGTTGACCCATGCCTTAAGATGTCCCCCTGTAGACAGCATTTTAAAATTTCGAATTAACTTGTGCGTAATGATTCCTGTATAGTATATTTAGCTGTTGGGTAAAAGCTGTGTAATTTATAAGTATGAATATATTTTGTGTGTAATTTCTAATTATAGTACTTCCAAAAGGTAAATGCAAAAAATTTGTATTTTGTTTGGACCCCGATATAACGATTAACCCCAAGTTAACGAACAAAATGCTCGTCCCGATGAATTCGTTAAACCGGGGTACGACTGTATATTATTTCTCCAAATTAAAAGTATAAAAGTTATGATTCAAAAGAAAAAAAAGGAATGATCACACACTTTCTCCATTTTAATAGGCTCCCTTTTTAGGTAATTTCATTCCTTGATTCAAAATCGGCAAGGAAATCAAATTACAAGTAAATAATAAAGGAATTTACTTCAAAATATTGTAAAAAATTAAAATATGAAGTTAGTATTTCTTAAGTGTTATTTCATATAAATTTACTATATTTTGAATTATTGCCAGTTTTCTGTTTATTAGCATACTGAGCAAGAGTTAAATATTTATAAATTTTAAATTTTGAATAAATTTCTGTAAAGTAATTACAAATAATTAAATGTTTACCATTTTAAAATACTATCCTCTTTCCTTAAACCGTTTATATTTTTGATAAGTTAAAGACTACATATGATATTACGCTCGGGAAATTTTCTTACATTTCGAGTCAGCCTTGAAAAGAGATTGAAATCTTATATATCCAGTTGTATATCCGCATTTTCATTTAATTGTAAAAGTGAAACTTTACTATTTCAATCCCCGTAAAATGTTATATTAAGATAGCACATAATAGACTTTTAGAATGAAAAAAAAAAAAAACCGTTCTGCGTATTTAGAACTTAAGCTTCAGAATTATAACTCGAAATAAACGATTTTCCTAAATTCTCTACATCGGAACTTTGTCAAGGGTTCCGTAAGTGATTATTATTTGTTTAATCAAAGCGCCAAAATGGTAAAATATCAAGTTTTATAAAATATCAAATTCTTAAAGGCAGTTTGCTTGTAGAAATAAATATAAATAAATATATTTTATGGAGAAAATAAAATCTTAAATTTCATTTAAGTCACGTGTTTCAAGCATGAATGCATAAATTAGAAAGCTTACCAATGAAGTAGAACGACTTGTCGGCAAATCGACAGATTCGACATTAAAGTCTAAATTCAAGCAAGAGCAGTTCCTTAACTTTAGATTGTAAATTTTTTTCCAGATTACACAGAGAAGTTTATCCCACAGTTAAAAACACTTTAATGCCTTTCTGAGCAATGTATTTAAGTTAAAAATATTTCTCAACATATTTGGAAACAAAAACAAAATATAGAAATAAATCGACGCAGAATTTAGAATATGATTGTAGATAGCTTCAAGATACCTATACTTTGATAGTTTATGTAAAAAAATGTAAACACATATCAAAGTTATTAAATATAAAGCAATGGTAGATGACACCTGGAGAACGAATTAATGATTAAATTGCATAAATATTTCGTTAAAAAATTTTTAATATAATTTTTTTTAATTGTCTTTATTTAAAGTTCCAATAACATATTGATCTACTTGAAATATTATCTTAAGATATATTCTTCTTAGGGGCTTTTATTTTCTCATGGGGTTTCCCGGAAAAACCTAAAAGTTTCAAGAGTTCCGTGAGTCGATAATGTTTGCACTGGTTTACATTATATTGATCGAGTAAAAATGATTTCAACTCTTCCGATGCAATTTTAAATTCTTTGGCTTTTAAAAAAGCAAAGCTAGAAATCGAAAAAATTTCAATAGGTAACCCTAAATAAGGTCAATATTGTGTGTATGAGAATTGTGCCGAGAATTTATCCTTCGCAGTATCAATCCAATACATTATCCACATATGAATAAATGCATTAAGACATCTTCATCAAAAGCAACACATCGCTGAAGAAAAAAGTCCTCCACAATCAAAAAATCAAGATAAGCAATCTTTCCATCCACCTAAGGTCAGGGAGTGGCTGTTATTAAGCGAGGAACTAACCAATCAAGAGAACGCCTTCCTCTTTAAAAACCGATTCGGTCGAGAGGGCAGATAAGGAAGAACTATTCAAAAAACCAGGGAAAAAATTATCCAGGAGGCCAATGCGACAGATATTTATAGAACGACATTAAACAAGAGAACTGTGTCGAGAAGATACCGGACACTCCCTGGGTCATCGGGTTTCGAACGATATTGAGAAACGCGGTCCTCCCTCCCGCCTACGTACACCCCTGGAAGCGTCTTCGTCTTGCAAGAACACTTCCCGGTGTTCTTCGATCTCAATTAGAATGTCGAACTTGATCTGTGGTAAGAAAAAGAAAGAAAAAAAAAAGACGAAGACAAAAAAGAAGGATGGATCTTGCATAAAATGTTGATTGTCTTAATTATGACAGTCAGAGACATCTGTGAATTAATTTGTATAGAGCATTGATGACGGCTTTGTATTATTGTTTTAAGTGTAAAAGTTCGTTGGGATTTTGTTTTTGTGTTACAAAGTAACAATAAAGAATATGAGACGTGGATGCAAATATTAAGGTCGTCCTTCTTGAAATAAGCTGTCTTTGTAGACTAATAAAATTAATATTTTCTAGATTTTTATAAAATTATTTTTTATGTATTTTTTAAAAATTTTTGTTTGATATATTTTAACTATAAATCCTTCTAATATTAAGTTTAACTATCTCGTTTTCCTTTTGAAGATATTTATAATCCTTTTAATTTTGAGAAGGAAGTCACATTTTTTTTTTAAAAAAAAAGGATTGGTTTTGTTAAAAGATAATGCATACACAGGAGAGGGAGAATAAGAAAATTTAGAGTTGTATAGCCTTGAAATGCTTTTTTCAAATATAAAAATACTCTAATATTAAAATTATTTTTTGATAATTACATAAAATTACAATATCTCATTGTTAAATTTTAAAAATTGAGAGAAGAGAGAATATATTTTATATATATATATATAATAAAATCCATTTTGAACCCATTTGAATTAATCAATCAGATTTTAGGTTGGGGAAAGTACAAAGATAATTATGAAAATTATTGAAATTACCATTCATTATCAATATTCAAATGCTTAATTTGTTTATCACCTGATAACTACAAATTTGAGACACCAAGAAAAGAGCTGCCAGTGTTTAAAAATAAAAATTAATGAATATTACATCCATAATGCTAATATTTCAACGGCTGTTTAAGTTGGTAATAAATTAAAAGCAATTATTATATGATTATAAAAGAAATCATTTCGTGATAATGACAAACAATTTGCCATGTTGTCTACATTTTAGAGAGAGAGAATGTCATCTACTCTAAAGCTCACTTTACAGAATTTGCGAGTTCTTTGCTTTGATATATTTTCTGTCAATTTCTTTTAGATTCCTATTTTCATATAAATTAAAATGGCATAAATTAATTTATAAGTTTAAAAAGTAGTTATTGTTTGATATCAGTTTTATTTCAATCTGACCAAAAGTTTGAAGAAAAATTTTGCTTTAAAAAATCAATTTTTTAGCATAATTACAGAAATTTATTGCAAAAGAAAAATAAATCATTGCAGCATTTAATCTCAATTTTATGATGTGGAAATGTCCTATTTCAATGATATATATTTTTCATTTTAAGAAATTATAAAAGGTAATTATATACAGGGTGTTGCCGAATTCGACCGACAAATTCAGAGGGAGGATAGTAGGCAGCATGGGAATGACAAACAACATAGAACATGGGGTCGCAAACCATGTTTAGTCAATGAAAATTGCATTAATAGTAGTCAGGAGGACAATGAGCCAGATGGCCAAACGAATGAGAGGATTTGGAGAACCATGTTAGGGTTGAATAAACTTATACGTTAGCGAATTTCCCACTTGTTCTGGAGTTACTGCAGGGGGTAGCGGCCACTGTGCATTAGAACGTGTGGTTCACGCACGGTGGTGCACTAGCCCATTTTTCGATTCACCTCTATGCTTCATATCCCGGGAGATGGATTGGAAATGGTGGATTTGTAGTTTTGCCTCCATATTCCCCGGACCTAAATCCCCTGGGTTTCTTCTTCTGGGGCCACTTGAAATCGCTTGCGTAAGAGACGTTGGTAGCTACAGTGGAGGATCTCACGGTACGGATCGTCACCGCTCCAGCTGACATCTCCAACCCCCTGGATTTGTGTTTGAAGGCGTGCGACAATACTTCATCCGTTGGTGTTGGGTGTGCTATGACCTACGCGATCTCAACTTCGAACAATTCCTGCGACAATTACGTTGCATTTCTGACGTCCAGCTGTGGTACTTCGTTTGTATTATAAGCATACTTTCCGTTTAATAAATGTATTTCTTACCTCTTATTGACCCTTTTCATTCCACTCGCGACATCACACCCTTCATAACAGTTTTTGTTAATTACTACGGCTGACCGTGGTTTACGACCCCATGTTCTATGATGATTTATCGTCTTCATGCTGTATAGTATAACTTCCCTGAATTTGTCGGTTGAATTCGGCAACGCCCAGTACGCAAATGATCATAGCCAATTGTGCCATCATTCTTATTTTGTATCCGTTTCTTGGTATGGTAATATTCCGTATTATCAATTCTCCTCTCATTCCCAAAGTTGCTTGTATAAATATGCTAAGTATAATGAAATGAACTACATTTTCTCCTTTTATACTCGTCAGTAGCGCACACAAAATTTTTTCAAGGGGGAGTCCATGGTCGAAAGTCTCCCAACTCGTATCCTACCACAAGATAACATCAATTGATTCTTCGATTTTGTTTTTAAAAAAAAGTAAAAAATAAATTATTGAATTAATGATTAGCATTAATTAATAAAATAAATTGTTAATTACAAGTACTTTATCAAATTTTACGCAAAATATATATAGGATTATCATCAATCGAAAAAAACTCAAGGGCTTTGGGGGGGGGGGGTCTGGATCCCCAGGACACCTCCTTCTGTGCCACAGCCATTGAAGAATAATGTTATATAAATTTTGCTTCTTTTTATAGTGAAAATATCGTCCTAATTCTGTTAAGTTGCTTTTCTGTGTACTTCAAGCTTGAACTTACTTTTGTTAAATGTCTCTAAACATTGTAAAATAGTTAAATAAAAAAAATAATCATTTTACATCGTATTTTACCTCATGTGGCTTATCGAACTCTTGAATAAATACATAATAATAGAATATTTAAAAATAAATTTAGATTTTGATACAAGTTTGATACACCCCAATGTGTGAGGAGAAATCGTATTTCCTCAGATTAAAAATATGCAATAAAGAAAGAAACACACAAATTATGGGCATGTGTACATTTCTTCATCTTTCAACAAAGCATTTTTTAATCCCAAAGCATTTTTAACTTCTTTTTTATTGCATATAACTAAGCATAATACTTAACAGAATGTGAAAATGAGAGAATTTTATTTTAATTTTCAATTACAAAATTTTCTCTCAGACTATTTTTTTTTATTTTATAAGTACACTCTGCATGCTATGAAGAATGTTCCATACATCTTGAAAGAATTCTCTCATACTTACAAAAAAAATTTCATGTTCGTAACTCTTTTTCAAACAGTTGAGGATTTTGTGATGTGTGCATATACATATGCACACACAATGATGTATAATACTAAGCCTTACATTGCAATGGGCTTGCTTTATAGAGATAATATCGGCTTTTACAGATTATCTTTCCATTTTCATTTCTTCGCAAGCAACAAATTGTATATTGCCTTGCCAATCCCTGTTCTTTATCAAATATTTTCAAGAATCTATTCCTGCCTTCAAAGAAAAAATCCTGCCATCACCGCAAAGAAAATCCTGGATGAGAAGTATTTTAATACCATGGACAAACTGCATCTCTTGAAAACACTAGCACCAATAATCTCACTATAAGAATAAAAAATATGTGCAAATAAAGTATAGAAAGTAGAAAATATTAGTGCCCGTACAGCGTATGGGCAAACTGATTATGGTCAACATTCGGTAGTTCGTACAGTATACGGGGCAAACCAGTTAAGAGGTTAAAACATAGATCAATGATAGCTAAGCCTAAGGTATATCAGAATTTATTCTTGGATTTTGTTACTACAAAACGTATGATATCAAGTTTTCAGTTTTCAACCCGGAATTGCTAGGCAATGTTCGTGATAAGAGTTGATTAATTTAGTCTCTTATTGATGGGTAGCCAAATAAGCAAAAATAAATTTTCATTGCTTTTTATTTAACCCCTTTCCCAATGATATACAATACTAACTGGTTACTTCATAAAACGTCTAAACTTTTCTCATTAGATCATAATACAATTCTTCAAAAAAAAAAACAAAAAAAACGAGCGAATGATTGGATTTATTTTTTCGATTTATTTTTTTCATTTCGGATTCTCCCTCCCCCATGAATATTTTATTAAATTCCATTATTATTTTACAATCATTAACTCTTCTACCCGCACAGGCGTTGCTAATTACAATATCTAAAGTAGTTAAGAGGTTATGGTCACGTTTTAAATTATCCAGTGTTCATTCCATCAGCGACCGACACCCAGTACAACGAGGAGGAGGAATTTATCAAAAATTCTTTCTATAACGGTAAGTCATACTGTGTGGCAATTAAAAAGAGATGTTTTTCTGGTAGGTGGGCTACGGGATCACAAGTAATTAGTATCATTCAAACACCAAAAACCGGATGCGAAATACTACATTGACAACAAACGAGGCGGTGTAATTGGTAAGCATTGACACAAAATATGTAAATGAATTAGATTAAACTGAACAGGAACTAGACGATCAGCATTTAAAATTAATGACATTCCGATTTGAATAATAATTTAAATAGCTTCTTCTAACGTGTGGTGACGTCAATTACTCTAATTTATCATGTGTCTCCACTGTTAACAGTAATTATATATTTCAATCTTGCGCATGACTCTGTTCATACAGTTCATCCTGTTTAAGACGCTTTTATATATTTCATTTAAATTGAAGACTTTTCATGTGTATGATTTATGTATTATTTATGTAGGTGTTTTTTTCCATCTCTCCATGACTTATTTCTGTTCGATTCAGTATCCGTTTAAGAAATAATTATACCTCATAGTTGTAGGCCATGATCAGATCACGATTGGCATTTAGGTTGCTGATTTTAAATTCTTACATAGATGCAATCATTTGTAAGAATCTATATACTCCAAGATTGAATAGTCGTCCAATCATTTTCATTGAACAGGTTTCCATTCAGAAGCTTCACTATTGGTTCTATGATAATGTCTTGATATACTCTTGCATGGTTTCCTATCCTTTCTTGCAAAAATGAATCTCTGAGACGTCTTTGTAGCTGACATCCCACTAAACCAGCGATACTCAACTTGTGGCCCACCGGACCTTTCTGAGTGGCCAGGTCATGAGTCGTTGCTCTAACAAATTCAATTATTTAAGAACAATGCATTAAAAATTCAGTGAGAAATTCTATTAATCAAGCAATCAAATATATCAATTTTGCTATCCATGTCGTGCTGGTGCAAATTGCGAGGCACTTTTTTTTTCGTAATTGTTACGGTTAGTGAAAAATAACAGTGGAGTAACGACCATTTTGTGGGTGAAGTTAATTTTTTATTAACCCTCATGGCTTCTCCAAGCGAAAAATATTAAAAGAAAATAGATTGCTTCAAGACGATTAGGATATTGACCATTTCATAGTGAAAAACAAACATAGAATCAACAACTTTTTTGATAATCGTTAAACTGCTGTATTTAAAATATATAATTTCTTAAAAAAGAATCTTTGCTACAGCATCAAAATATTTTGTCAGTAGTTACTTCACAAAATGCAGAGGAAAAAAGGCATTCTATAAAATTTGTTACTCATATATTGATAAACATATGAAATTGCTCAGGATGAACGTATGTTGCGATACAGAAATGGTGTTTCTTAAATGCTTCCGAGATAAATTCAGCTATTTGTTCAGATATTTTTTTTAGTAAAATCAAAAAGTATTTGAATAAATTTAGAGTAAAAATATACTCTAGCAATTCTGAACTAATTTTAAACAAATAATAAGAAAAAATTCAGTATTCAATTCAGTAACAACTCTTTGCTATCCTCCGCACTTCATAAATTAATATCTAATTTAAAAGAATTTAGGAAACACTCCTTCACAATTTCTGCATCAATAAACGGTTTCATATGATTACCAATAATATAAAAAAATTTCTTAGGATGGCTTTGTTACTACTGTGACATTACCACTGTAGCTGTTGTAAGGAATATTTAATAAAACCTATTTATCATGTATTGAAAGAGGAAAAGTGTCATTGAATGATTCCTGTTTACTGTTATTTTTTAAATACAGCACTTCCGTGACAAATCAAGCAAGTACTGATCCATCTTTGTTTTTCACTACAAAACAGTCAAACTCCAAATCGTTCGAATATTTTTCGCTTGAAGGTATGAAAAACTGTTCAAAATTAGTTCCACCCATAAAATTGTCGCTATTCTATTTCTGTCTGTTATCACTAACCGTAACCGTTACAAACAGAAAAAGAATATCAATTCGCAGCTGTACGATATCGACGGTAAAAAAGCTAAATTGATATATTTGATTTCTTGTCAAAGAATTTCATAACAAATTTTTAATGCATTGTCTTAAATAAAAGAATTTCTCAGGGCAATGGGTCATGACCGGGGCACTTAAAAAGGCTCGATGGGCCGCAGGTTGAGTATCGCTGATTTAGAACAACACATGCTTGAACGACTACAATTTTTTGAAAAATATTGCAGACGATCTGAAAATAGTTGCATGAGAACTTTTGGAACGACTAGGTTCTTTAAAGATTCCTCTCTGATAACTACCTACAAAAACAATGTCAAGCATTACATGTATAGCAACAACAAATTTACATAATATGCTGGAGGAATACACAATTATAGAGAATTCCAAGGTCGTGAAAATAGATTTTTGAAATCGGGAGATAACGCAACTTAATATGATTAAAACTTAATTATAGACAAATTTGCTTGAATGCAAAGTAAAGTCCACACACACAACAAGAACACATTTCTTTATAAAATAACTGGGGTCGGTGATTTTTCTGGCATTTATAACTTTATATGCCGTCATACATAATGCAAGTTTACAAAGCTTTAAAAAGTTTCTGCGTTTTAATTAAAGAGGGTCTCTATTTCCGAATTTTAAGAAATAAAATTGTTTGACTGTTTCATGTTTATTCTCTACTTTTATGAGCAGTCAAAGGAAATCCTCAAAATACAAAACGTAGCTCGATTTTTCATTATGCTTATTCTTCAAAGTGCTACCATGTTTTAATGCTTTTGTTTGTAACTGAGAATCCAAATCTAATTCTAAAAATTAACAATAATTTTTAAGAAGCCATTTGTATTTTTTTAAAGTAAATTTTTAGAATTATTTTAAGGGCAAAATATATTATATATTTCCTGGATTCTAATAAAGAAAAGCTATGAGAAATCAGTCTAAAAATAATTTTAGCAGTTACATTTCCTGTATACTTAAAAATGTCGGATTCTTTTTCTTGGGAGATAAAAAGTGTTATTTCTTTTTTTAAAAAAATAACTACACCAAATAAAATATGCCGAAATACTTCGAAAATATAAGTACATTTAATTATACGTTTAAAAACAGCATGTATTTCGCAATAATGGAAATGAAAATTCTTCTGCATAGTCACAGGAAAAAAATTTAAAAAATATAATGAATAGGAAATAGTTCATTGTAAATATAAATATTTTTTCATCTAAACGTTTTTTTTATATCATATTCTAGAAGTATCAAAAAAGTAAGAAAAACAAAATAGCAAAAGTATTTAATACAATTTGAATTACAAAAATCATCACACTTCTTTTTAACATCCAAACATATTTCCTGTAAACAAGTATTACGTATAAATATGCATTCTTTTCCTAGTTACAAAAAGTAAAAATATAGAAATGATTTTCTAAAATAAGTTTTCCAATTATTGTATTTATAAAAAATGCTTTCAAAATTTTCAAAGTGGCTCTGTCATTTAAATTCCACGGTAGCATAAAACTCAAATTCAAAAGAATATCTGCAATCCGTCACGGCTCATTTCACCACGAACTTATTTGAACTTCTGTCTATTTCATCAAAAATAACCCGATTTAATTTACGTGAAAATTGAATTTGACCCATAAAGTATATATCATTTTAATACAGTTTCTTCGACGATGAATATGCTTGCCATCTCATTCATCATCTTTTGAATCATCATTAATCAAATTTTTCATCGTGCTTCATTCATCACTGTCCTCATAATTCATCCATCGGAATTGATAATGTACTGAAACTTACTACCTGATGATAGTTCTAGAATTGGAACATCTTTCTCAATCCCGAACCTTTTTATTTTTCATTATTTCCCCCAAAGTCTGGGAAAGGATTATGCTTCATCGAGATCGAATTTAAACAATGGAATTAAGATATTTTCCAACTTCTTTTTGATGGAATATTTGCTCAACAATTTCTTGTCTGGATCTAGAGCAACGATTCTCAACCTGTGGCGGTTTTTTGAAGAAAAAAAACCACAAGAAAAACACAATTGCCGAACTTGAAATCGTCGAAATCTCCAAGCCTTAAATAGCTCTTTGAGGTGGCGAAACAGGCGTGCGTGATGCGTGTCTGCGCTGAAATTCTAATCATTTGTATATCTCACCTTCACTAATGCATGTTGTAAGTTTCATGTTATTTGCGTGCTTCCTTCAGGGTGTTGCATTTACGGTGGCCAGCAGTGTAGAAAAATTCAGCGACAAAAATAAAAAAATATAAAAAATAATAATAAAAAAAAGCAAAATAGGAGTGTTGATATTGTAATCAATTTCCACATTTTAAATTTTCTATGCTATCTTCGTCTTTTTTATAAGGCATTTCACTCCCCCCCCCCTCCATCCCACCATTAATCCTAATGTTACGGTCCTCGTGAAATAGCCATCATAAGCATGCGGCTCGCATAAAATAGCTAACATATGTATACGGACCAGCAGAAAAAAAAGGTCGAGTACATTTGATCTAGAGGAATAACGTATTTTTAGACTCATGTGTAATTTAAAGGATCAAGAATGTTATTTTAAAGAGAAATTGTTCAATGTCTTTAGTATGAAATGGTTTAAAGAACGTATTCTTTCTTTTTTTATGCTTAACGCCGTAGAAATATTTCATCTTCATTTGCGGTCAATACGCTTAATTCATAATTACAATCACGTGTTCGCCATTGAACTCAAAACTGTGACATTAGACTTGTATTTATTGTTCTTCTTGTAAAATCTAAATAAAATTTAAGATTTGATAATTCGATAAAAAAGTTTTAATATTGAGATTCTTTAAAAAAAATTTTAAATTTAAAAAAAAATGCTTTTAACACAAGTTTTAACTTGTACTTTTAAATCCATGCATTTTATTTACCTATGTGCATTATTATTGTTGACAAATAATAATTATTAAAAGAATCTGTAAAAAGCAAAAGTTGGTACTAGCGAAGCGCATGACTGATTGGCTGGAAATACGTGAATACATTCATCATGAGACTGTAACGTCACATAAATTTATGAACTGTTTGGCTGAAAACAAGGGATTGCATTTATCGTGTGACTATGATCTCGTGAATAATTTAGCCCATTTTTTATTCAGCAATTCGTTCCATTAACAGATTATTTATTTCAAGCGTTATTTCTTCACTGTTGCCACACGTTTTTTTACAAAATAAAAAAAATTATTTTTTTGTACGTGGTAATAGATAATGACATACAGCAAAAAAAAGGACCAAATTACATGAACTTTTCATGGGCAGTGTTTGCGCAGTAATTCTTTGTACGAAAGAATGTTGATCGTACATGTTTTAATTTGTCATATTCGCATTTTCATACAGGAAACAAGATATCTTTAGTCACAGATTTCTGTAGAGAATGAGAGATCACTGATCATAGCCAAAATCTAAGAGAACCAGGAAATTCTTCTTTAAAGTCATGTGTCCTGTGCATTAACAAAAAGTTATATTACTCTATTCTCTCTCTCTTTCTCTCAGTGTCCTTAATCTTTTTTAATTCACTCACAAAAAGCTGTGTACTATATAGTAATATACTTGATCATATTTTCAATGCCCATTGTTTGTTCAGTATATAATTCTTTCTCTGAATGAGATCATTGGTCTCAATTGTGATTTTGTTGTACTCGTCACATATTTCTGCAAAGGATGATAAATTACTCGTCTGAGACAAATAGTACTAAATTACTTCTTCGGTTTTTAAATCGACTAGAAATTTTTCCTAGAAAAGAAATTTTTTCTATGTGTTAACAGACAATGATTTACAAAATCAATGACACAATTGATCAAAGTTTCATTGGCCATTGATGGCTTAGCTATTCTTTTTTTCTTTTGAGGGTAAAATTTTTGATCTGATGCTTGGTTTTGTCTTATTAACTGCTCATTCCTGCTGGTTAGAAGAAGTTACTGCTCACTGAAATTCTTAGCAGTGTTAAGTCTTACAGTCAAAGATGACGTTCCATATATTACTTTTTGTGGAGATTTTTATCCAAGGATACATGTTTGAATCCTATTTTATTTTCAACAATTTATCAGAACATTTTTTTCTTTTTCTTAAGCGCTTGCAGTCAATTAAAGCAATCTGAGTTGTCTGTGTGCCGTCGAAGTTACCATATTTAAATTCAATTTTTTGTATTCAAATTAAGTTTTAGCAGTAACTAGATCTAAAAACTTTTATTAGATAAATTTTTAAATACAAACTCTTATACAAAAGGATTATGTTTAAACTTCCCATTGTAAACAACACTTTGAAGCAGAAACGAGTGGACAAATTGGCCCAAAATTTGGTACATAGGCTATGCACGATATGCGCTCGAGGAATGTTTTTTTAAAAAAACCAAAATTGTTTGGGGATTTGCACGGAAGAATGTCAAATTTAACAAAGAAAATTTTAACATAGAATTCATAAGTGATTTGAACAATTCATAACAAGATTTATAATCAATACAATGTAAAATCGAGAAAAACAGGACACCTATCTATTCAAGAGAAAGAAAAAAAAACTCCCAGAATTTAATAATCAACCGATTTTTGACTACAGGGTTATTTAATACCAAGGAGGTGTTGCAACATTGATCGATGTGAAGAACACCCTTATGCTTCATGTGCAAATCATCGCAACAGACAGCTACGATGTCTTTTTGAATATTCCATCCCCTTCTAAGTTTACTAATGTACAAGATGGTATTCACCATGAGAAACTTTCATTGAATCGTCTTGAACATGATTAAGAGCTGTTTCATTTGGGATAAAATCAAAACCTGTTGTGGTTTCTTTAAACTGGAACTCCCCCCCCCCTTTACCACAGGAGCATTTTATTCTTAATATTCCAACTTTTATTTAGTGTAATTCGATGATACACTGAAGAGCCAAAAAAAAGCTGGTACAGGCATGCGTATGCAAAAAAAGAGATATGGAACCAATCAGAGTACGGCGCTGCGATCAGCAAAGCCTATATAAGACAACGAGTGTCTGGCACAGTTTGTTAGATAAGTTATTGCTGCTACAATGGCAGGTAATGAAGTGAGTTTGAACGCGGTGTTATAGTCAGCGTACGAGAGATGGGACATAGCATCTCCGACGCATTGATGAAATTTGTATTTTCACGTACGATCATTTCATGAGTGTACCGTGAATATCCGGAATCTGGTAAGACATCAAATCTACGCTGCAGCCGGAAAAAGATCATGCAAGAACGGGATAAACGACGACTGGCGAGAATCATTAAGCGTGACAGACGTGCAACCCTTCCGCAAATTGCTGCAGATTTTAATGCTGGGCCATCAACAAGTGCCATCGTGTGAACCATTCAACGAAACATCATCGATATTGGCTTTCGAAGCCGAAGGCCTACTCGTGTACCCTTGTTGACAGTGCGACACAAAGCTTTTCGCCTCGCCTGGGCCCGTTAATACAGACATTAGACTGTTGATGACTGGAAACACGTTGCCCGGTCTGGAGAGTTTCGTTTAAAATTGAATCGAGCTGATGGACTAGTACGGGTATGGAGACAACCTCATGAGTCCATGGACCTTACATGTCAACAGGAGACTGCTCAAACTGGTGGAGGTTCTGCGATGGTATGGGACGTGTGCAGTTGGCGTGATATGGGATTCCTGATACGTCTAGATACGACTCTGACAGGTGACAGGTACGTAAGCATTCTGTCTGTTCACCTGCGCCCATTCATGTCCATTGTGCATTTCAAGGGACTTGGGGAATTTCAGCAGAACAATGCGACACCCCCACACGTCCAGAATTGCTACAAAGTAGCTCTAGGAGCACTCTTCTGAATTTAGACACTTCCTCTGGCCACCAAAATCCCCAGACATGAACATTTTTGAATATATTTGGGATGCCTTGCAACGTGCTGTTCAGAAGAGATCTCCATCCCCTCTTACTCTTACTGATTTATGGACTGCCCTGCAGGATTTATGGTGTCAATTACCTCCAGCACTACTTCAGACATTAATCGAATCCATGCCCCGTCGTGTTGCAGCACTTCTGCGTGATCGTGGGGGCCCTAGACGATATTAGGTAGGTGTACCAGTTTTTTTTGGCTCTTCAGTGTATATGAGGATCAAAAATTGTCAACAAATGTTCGAATTGTTATGTATTCGAATTTTTACAGATCATTTCATTTGTTAAATTTGGTTTTTTTTTCCATGCAAAGTACCACCTGATAACATTTCTGAACTTTTCTTTCTTTCTTTTCTTTTTTTGAATTTTTTTATTACTTCTCGTGTTTAATCCGTCTAACTCATTTGAGATGCAAGATGTTAAGTTTAATATATAACTACCTTGTGTATATAATATAGATTTTTATATATTATAAATTAAGATTAAAATTTTACTTTTGCTTTGTTATTTGTGTACATAACAAAGCCCAAAATTTTCCCATCATATTCCACGCTTTCGTTAATTTTTAATAAAACTTTTTATTTAATTATATCTTTTATAATTTTATCTTGTACATATATCTAATTGTTATACAGATACAAGAGGAGATCAGCGAGGGAAGGGGTTTATAGAACAAAAAAAGTCCATGGTACCTATAGAACGAAGCAATACAATGATTTCAACTGTTTCGTGACATAATAATAACAAAACTGAAGCTATTGTTGTCCCAGCAGGATTTCTTTCTTTGGGTCTTTTTTACGATTTACAGTTAAAACTTATTAATCAAACACTTATGACCTCATTTTTCACACGGCGTAGTTTTATCGTGATATGCTCATCGCACACAAAGCACAAACCTCCCGTTCAGTGTTTATATCCTAAAAAAGATTAAGAATAAAAGGGAGCGTGATATATTTACTTTATATTTTTCTTAAAGAATTGATCTTAGATTGTTTTCAATCATTAACTAAACAAGTCTTAAGAAAGGAATTTAATCAGAAATCAAGGGTTATTTGTTTGCCAGTTCCTTATTGATGTAAAATGAATGCCTCTGTGCTCTCCTTGACATATCCCTACCCTTTTACGTAGGTGAAATTTGTACATTTCTACTAAACAAAATAACGAGAAGTCAACTAATTACACCTAAAACGGCTAAAGTAAAGTAACTGACTGCATAATAAATATAGCTTTTTTTAGTAGTTAAATAATAGCAATATAAGTAATACAAAAGAAATTTCAAATAAAGTTTATTTAGTTAATACTTCTCAGTATATGAAGATTTTGATTGTTTTTTTATCATTAACTTTAAACTACATTATTGTATTCTTGATTATAGGCACAATTAATCCTACTGTAATATATTTATAAATTTACCAACCATTATATATATTCACCCATTTCGCTGGGTATGTCGGGATTTTGTATGATTATATACTGGAAATATTATTGATATCTAAACCTAGCATTGAATGTTCGATTGAATTGAAAAAACATTCTTACAGCACCCCCTCCCCTACCCCTTTTGATCTTAAAAGGATGCGACTTAAATTTCTAAAACAGAAGTATAATTATCTTTTGCGCTCCCCTCCCCCTCCCCCCACTCGGAAAAACAGTTAATTTTCCCGAAACCCATTTTTAGTGGATATCTACTTAATAAAAGAAACATGCTTGCCAAATTTTTAAGTCTGTAAGTCAAATAGTTCAAAAACAGGAAATTTCTTATCTATATCCCTTTGGAGGTTGATTTCTGTAAAACTCGTTCTTAGCGAATTGCAATTCAACAAAAGAAACACCCATTCCAAATTTCAGCTCTGTAAGTCTGATAATTTTGGAAATCTCGTGGTGAGTGAGTGAGTCATTTGTCCCCTTTATTTTTGAAGATGAAAGGAGAGAAAACAAATAATCTAACAATACAAATAAGCATAACGAACTTTCTTCCTCTCCTTCGGGTTCACAAGCACTTAGAAAGTATCTTTGTATTACATGCCTCTCGTATAACAATGCTTTTCCCTCCTACTTCTTTTTTGTTTGTTTTATATTTAACAAAAAGTTTTCTTTGAAAAAATTTTGACTAAAACTCTATTTGTTATTTATTGATTCTATCTTTTTTATTTTATTATTTGCTCTATGAGGAATAACATTTGAATATACTTTATTGTACTTAAACTGTTTTTGAATTGAAGCTTGAAAAAAGAACAATGCATTTTCTCCATGAATATTTTTACATGAACTCAAAACATGAGACAAATCAGAAGGGGAAAAAGGGGGGATTCCTTTTTTCTCATTATTAAAATTTTTTTAAACGCCATATGATGTTTTATCCCAAATCAAACTATACACGTTATAAATCCCTCATAACCAGCTAAAATATGTCACGTTATATTGTGCAATGTTTTTGTTTTATTTTTTAGCCAATAGAAAATGAGTAATATTTACTCTCGTTGAATAATGATTTTATTTAATCAATTTCATTTACAAGGAATTTTTGATGAACAATCAGGAACAATGGTAGAGAATTTCCATTCGCTTTAGCGTGAGAGTTAACCGAAGAAAGAAGCATCTTTAAAATTCAACATGCGTTTTATTCTTATTAATTTTTATTATGAATTAATAAGAATTATTAAATTTATTATAAATTATTAATTACCTTTGCAATAGCTATAATGGGAGTTACCCAGCTTTAATCAATAATAATTACTATTTAAGATACCGATTGAGTAATGCAGACATAAGTCTGATTTCCTTGAACTCGAACAACAAGGTTCCTAGTCTCGTTTTTAGGCACTTAAATAACTCAAACATAACTCTTACAAATATCATTTAAAGTAGCATTAACACCTCTGACTGTGCTATCTTTCTCCTCGAACTTGAATCTTTCAATTTTAAATAGTTTTTCTACTTTGCATAAGTCACGTTTCCTTTACGAGAAGAGGCTCTCAAACCAGGTAATTTATTGAAAGTATCCCCCCCCCCCCGAGAATAAGTAGAAAGGCGTGAAAAAAAGAACCCGTTACGCAAGTACCCAGTTAGTAAGTAGATTAACATTAAAATACTCATATTGGTTAGCTTCTTTATGTTAACATGGAATCATATGTACTGTAAGTGGTATTAACTTAATGTGGACTTATATCAGAAGACATCTGATACAGGCTCATAAAAAAGTTAAGCCATGGAGATAAGGTTTTTTTTCCAGCTTCCAAGGACCAATGAAGTTTTTGGGAATTTGTATTTTTTGTTCATTTTCTGGCTTTGACATTTTGTTTTGTATAAACTAAAAATGTCTCGTAATGAGTTAATCAGTGTATCGTTCCTTTTACAGTCGCTAATAATCCATACAGACTTTGATCAAAATTCGCATCAATGATTATTAAGTTTTCAACAATGATGGTTGTTAAGTAATAGGCCAAGCTCATGATGGTCAAATGATAAATGCAATCACATGCTCGAATTGCACTTGTTGCTCTATGTTACGTCTACAATAAAAATAAATAAACCATAATCGTTTGGTGAAGTAGTATATGAACTACTCAACAAGATTAAATGTAAATAAATAAACCATAATCGTTTGATGAAGTAGTATATGAACAACTCAACAAGATAAAATGTAAATAAATAAACCATAATCGTTTGATGAAGTAGTATATGAACAACTCAACAAGATAAAATGGAAATAATGTTTATAATTTTATTGTACTATTAATAAAAGAATTTATTGGAATAAATGACGGCTTAGTTTGTTTCTTGGTGCCGTAAAATTAATTTAAAACGTAATTTAAATACGTAAAACTCTACTTCTATAAACTTTAAATAAAATTTCAAATTTGATAAAGATGTCCAAATATGAAGATTCTTCAAAAAGTTCTTCAAACTTTAAAAAAAAAAATTCTTATATTATGCGTGAATTTTTTAATCAGGTGTATTCTACTTACCTATGTGTGTGTGAGAGAGAGAGTTATTATAGAAAAATATGCATTTTTTTTTTTTAAAAAAAGAGAAAGTTTCTGCAAAAAGAAAACATTGGAGACAGAAAAGCCCATAAACTGATCGGTTTAAAACTCGTGCTTGAAAATTTCGTGTGACTATGACGTCAGATGAATTTAGCTCATTGAAGAGTTATGTAGGCATATGTTTTGCCTGGCTATTATATCAGGATAATGTATGATACAAATTTTCTAATTCTGATACGTTTGTTTTTAAAGATAAAAAAGCAATTTAATTGAGGCACAACTTAACTAATAAGAATATAATGTCTGTAAAAAAAATGATTATTAGGGGGAAGGTCATATTAGACGTTAGTACAGTCTAGTGCTTCTGTGAAACCGTTTTTACAAATCTTGCATGACAATTTTACAGAGAGAAAATAGCTGTAAAATCTCATTTACATTGGGGTATTAATAGTCGTAACTATTTCCATTTATCACTCATTCAGAAAAATACTTTGTAAGAAGAAAAAATTCATTTGATTTTTAGTCACGACCCAATAGATTGGATCGTGGGAAAAATTATTACTTTATGACATTGCCCAAGCAATAATGAATGTTCTTTCCATGTTAATATAACTAAAGATTTAAATTTTCATTTCAGGTCCATTCTACGACAATGTTAACAACTGATGGTGGTCATCATCAGCCACTGAACTGCGAAGATACTGAGCAAGTATGTATTTTGTAATTATATTTTGTTATATTTAATTTCTGAAAGGAGCTTTGTGTGATTTGCTGAAGTGCTTTATTCTTTGAGAAATCTCTGTCACGTTTAAATAATGTATTTTTAGTTTTGTCGTAATTGACACAGCTTTCTTTCGAAAATTTTTGATGGCAGTAACTATTGCAGAAACATGAATAGAATCTGATTTATGTGTGATGGGTTCACCATGTGATGGGTTAAAAAAAAATTTGAAAAATTTCCATAAATTGCTTTCTTTAACAGTTAGAATACGGTGGTAAAGTGATATTTTAAAATTCGAAGTCGTTATAAAGAAGCAAGTGTTAGAAGAGCAGCTGTTCGGAGCGCTGAGTTTTCAATCGAAGGCAGTGCCTATTGTGTACAGTCGGCTTGATACCACTGACCCTTCTATGCAAATATACGTTCATACAAGTTTGTAGAGGTTTAAAAGGAAATATCTATAGTTATTCAATATTTCGTCGAACTTGTTTTAGTCTTCATCACCAGGCATCGCCGATAGAGGATAAATTAAAATTTTCATTGTTTTAATCGGATTTGAAACTTTTTTTAAACGCGTTTTTCTCAAAACTGTGTTTTTCAAACTTTCCTCCATCATATCTCAAGAACGGTTAGACCGAACGACTTCAAATTTATATAGTGTAGACTCAGCACATATATACGCTCCAAATGGACTGCGATCATTCCAAAATTCAAAATATTTCTATTTCTTATAACAAAAACATAACAGAAAAACCCATGAAATTCAAAAAAAATTTTCAGAGATCCACCAAAAATCCAGTTTTTGATATTTTCAATTGAATGTGGTCCATTCTGTGCTTGTAAGCTTATAGATAAAAAAAAAAAAAAACGCTAATTTTTTTTATTTCAAATAAGCCAATCAGCCGGAAGCGTGGTTGAAGTGAGCGTCCACATTTACGAGGCGGGTGTGTTCAGAGCGCTATAACTCACGTTCTATTGGATATTTTTGGCTAAACATTTATATAGTACATACTCTTAAAATACATGTAAATAAATGATAAAAAAAAACTTAAAATTCTATCTTTTTACTGCTCGTCAAAAAAAATTCTCTAAAAATGCTTAAAAAAACAGGCTGTCACATGGGTGAACACCCTTAATAATAAAAACTGCTTTTGAAGTCCACGAGCTTTCAACTTGATTCAGAAATTGAATACAAACATTTTAGAAAAACCTTTGGAACTCTTCCAAAAGAAAAAATAAAGATATTTTGTCGAGACATAAAGGACTGCAAATGATGTAAAGGACGAACTTGGACATTCGCAGAAATAAGCTGTTTTGAATCAATTATTCCCTAAATTTAATCAAAAAGAACGTAGTAGGTTAAAATGCATGGAAAATATTTTTAAAAATGAAGTAAATAACGTTAGATAAATTTTAACAGGAAAATATGTACACATTTTTTTTAAATATTCCTATCCAATGTGTTGTACGGAAAAAATTAGAAACTGTTTTAGCTGCATAAGGTATCCGACTACGTTCAGAACCGTGATTTTTAAAAAGAGTATAAGAGAATAATTTTTTATTTTGATATTTAGAGTTATTTGAATTAAAATATGCGTATACAATTGTTTTAATAATATTATTACAATAAAAATGATTTAAACGCAATTTTTGGCAAAAAACGAAGAAGGAATTGCATATTTTCGAAACATTCTCCTCTTATTCAAAATGATTCTATATTAATAATATTTTGCCTATAAATAGCTAAAACTTCTCTACAAATCCTGAACTAGGATTTTTTAAAAATTAATATTTTCAAAGTTATTATCAATTGAAATAATTACCGCGCGCGTGATGCTTTTCTGTTAAAATTTCTTTAATCCGAAGCATTAAAGTATGAATAAATCCACTTCTAAATTACACAGTTCTTAAGATCTAGTTCAGGCTCTGTAGAAAACCTTAGCTATGTATAGGCAAAATATTATTATTAAAGAAGCATTTTTCACGAACAGAAAATGTTTTGGAAGTGTGTTATTCTTCCTTCTTTTTTTGCCAAAAAATTGTTTTTAAATAATTTTTTCTTGTATTAATATTCTTAAAACAGTTGTATATGCATATTCTAATTCAAATGACTCTAAATATAAAAAAAAATCATTTATACACTTTTTCAAAATCACGATTCCGAACGTAGTCGGATACCTTGAGGGCATTTTTTTAAAAATAGTAATAAACATTATTTAAATAATAATAATGACACTTGTTTCTATTGTTGAATATCTTTCGAATCATTCACATTTTCTTCCGACGATTGTTCGATTGTAACTTCGAACAATCGTCTTAAAGGCATATTAACTATTATTCTCAATATTCAAAGATATTTTTCACTAATGAAATTCGCATCAGCTTTACATATTATTTGTTACACACAGACATTATTACAATGATGTGCAGACCAGAAGAGCATATTACATAAACTTCAAGAGAAAAATCGAACTATGGAAGCAGTTATCGGTTAAATAGTATAAGAAATTGTAATAATAAATGAATACATTATAATTAAATAATTGTGATTACCAAACGATTTGTATAAAAATATAAAAAATTAATCCACCAGAAGATTTTTTTGACTAATTTATTATAAAAAACAATCCCATAAAAAATTTATTCATTCCAAGAGAAAATGTCCCTTAAGTGTGTGTTGAATCATTTCTTTAACACTCAACATATTCAAATTAATGGCAATAAGCTAAATCAACGAAATGGAAATTAACACATTAATTATAAAAAAGCTCTTTATGTGTGTATTTTTTTTACTTTAGGAAATTAGTGCCTTTTTTAACTGCGTTCGAAAATAATATAATGCGAAAAACAACGGAGGGGGGGGGGAAGCTGAATGGTTTATTTATAAAATAATAATTTGCTTCAGATTTGTACATTTTTGAACAAGGCATGGGATATTTTTGAAATCTAACTGTTCACTTTATTTACTTTATATATAAACGCTATTTAAATAATATTTATAAATGTAAAATCAGTTAGAACCACTTGTACTCTTCAGCATGCCAAAAAAAAAAAAAAAATAGAGTTTGGGGCTGAAACAAAAAAGCGATCTTATAATAGTTTTGAAAATATTTATTTCACGATAATAGTGATTTTAAAAAAGAAAAGTAATTCGTGTCTTACGTATCAATAAGAATTCAAAAATCAACAATTTGCAAATTTAAAAACAGATTAAAAATTTATCTAATTGATTAAGTTTTATTTCCGTCCACCAAATGCTTTATCTGAGGTTATATTTCAATATATTTCTATACAATGTCCTTCATAAAAATTTTCTTCAATATATGAACAACTATCCGCTCAACAAAACGAAATGTAGTTTAGTGGCTAGGTGACTAGTAGTTCATATATCGGTGATGTTTCTCATGACTTTTATTTTGTTTGTGTGTATATATATTCAAGATTGATACAAAAGCAACGATAATCATAGAAGACTGAGGACTACTTTAGTGGGGTTAAAATCAATTTCAATGATTCATCAACTTTCCTTCCTATGCTATAGTACTTCGCTAAATAAGTATTATTATAATTGATAGGTCTTCTAAATCCATTAAATATCGAATACAGGCACATACCTAAAGTGCATAGACCACAACTTTTGAATCAACCTGCAAGTTATTGATTGATCCAGTGATTTATATATCTATTTATCTACCCTATCTATTTATATATGCAAGCATGGCACTTACAACAAATACAGGATTATCAGGAATGAATGACCCGATTAAAAAATTTAATAATTCCCAGATGAATAAACAGAAAAAGATAATTAACATGTCATTGTAAAGATAAAATATGAAATTTTTTTTCCTATGTTATGTTTCTTGAGGAAATATTAATACGAGTTCATTGAAAAAAATGATCGTTTTACATAGCTTCATCCATGAAAAGGCAGTAAATTAGACGTTGCAGCTCGTCACTATGGTTCAATGTTTGCATGGTTTTCAATTTGTATGGCTTAAAATGCATTTTTTTCTTTCGATATAGTTCATATGGAAATCTGAGATAACATTAATTCACTACTAGCACGAACCGTCGATTTCTTTGGACTGCGTGTAAGTCCCTCTCGCACCCTTTCAACATTCTCTGGCGAAAAACCTGGTCGCCCTGGACTTTTGCCTTAACACAGGCATCCAGTTTCCTTGGACTATTTGTACCATCTTCTTATACTCTTAGATGTCGGTACATTTCTATAGTACTTTCTCCGAAATTCACGTTGAACCGTGATTACTGACAGACTTTTTGCAAACGAGAGCACACAAAACGCCTTCTCCCGCTGCGACTCCATTTCCACTTCTGTTTACAATTTCAAAAGCATCTTGGTTAGAACATCGCTACCACTTATAGGACAAAAACAATGTTACTAACTCAAAATTCCATGCTTTTTCTTTACAATGGCATGTTAATTATCATTTTCTGTTTATTCATCGCGGAGCTATTAAATTTTGTAATCGAGTCATTCATTCCTGATAATCCTGTACAATTCTACACAGACAAAAATATTGTATTTAAAAATCCCTGAGAAATTTCTTGCTAAGATGTTTCAATACAAAGTTTGCATTCATCCTCGTTTTCCGACCGTGAATAGAAAACATCGATGAAATAGATCCCTAGATAAATAAGCCCATAAATAAACAAAATATAATCGTTGTTTACTTCGGTAGCGTTTCATCAGTTCACTAGAAGCCATAAAAACAAAAGAATGCTTGGTATGAAAACTTCATCAAGTGGCGGTCGAATTATTGAATCTTCTATTACGTTCCTCATAACCTCTTCAAAACCGACCGGAACGTACTTCACTGCTAAAGAGTCTTCAAAATAATGTTATTGCTGCTAGCAGGGTGAGTGACATAGGCGCCGGTCAGTGAATAGATGTCAAAGTTAGACGCTTTTATATATATATAGGGCCCTTACCACGTTATTAAGCTTAATGACACGGTAAATCTCTCCTTACAGCTGTTCGGCTTTGAGTTTTATTCATCTGAAAACACTTATATAGCCGTCGGGCGTCTGATTAGTCGATTTTAGAATAATTTATGCTGTTTTTTTATGAATGAAATGTCTTTGGTTTTGGAATGGACTCAAAAATAATTTCAAGCTCTAATGGAGTACAGTTAATTAGCATTTATTTTGCAATGGAAGATATTTAATTAGTATTTTTAACTGCTTTTTCAAATTATCCAATAATGTTAATTTAAAATAATTATAATAAATGGTATTCAGGGATTTTAAAATGCGATTCGTTCATTATAAATCATCATAATTTAGGAATAAAATGAAAACGTCGTGAAATGAGCATGGCTTTTCTGATATATTTAAAAGTCCCAGTCAGCGAAAAAGATTGTGATTTAAATCCCCAAAAAATATTTTTGTTGGGGAAAAAAAAGCCCAGATGTAAAGATAGATATTCTTTGTTATTTGAATCTACACTGATCGTGAATTCTTGTTGATTCTTCTTGATATCTTTTTCTTTTCTTTGATTAAATTATGGCTGGATTTATTGTTATGTTTACAAATTTAAAAACCTGTTGAAAATTTTACAAAATAAAAATTTATTAGATTAAATTTCCATTATGATTAAAAAATTTCAAAGCAAATTTCATATTTTCAAGAACTTAAATCTTATTAGTGCTACAAGTAGATTAAATTATTGGGTTGCACGGAATGTAACTTCATTTTTCCCCAAACGTTCACATATAAAAAAAATCTGACATTTCACTCATATGCACCAAGTCAGAGCTCTATTTAACGAAGTCGCTAAATCCCGAAAAAAAGTTAGTTATGTGGAAAATTTATTAAATAGTGATTTATCTTTTAATGTACTTTAGAAACCACATAAAACAAATTTTAAATTCCTAAAAATTACATATATTTTTTATAAAGTAGTTTTCACACTGTTTTTTTTAATAAATTAATACCTATTTATTTTATATATTGGAATCATCAAAAAGAAATCTACAAGAAAAACACGTTGTCCAGGAATGTATACTGTATTTTCAACTTTAAAAAATAATTTTGTATTCAAATTGACGAATTTTTGTATGACAATTTCCAATTTTAAGCCTGCAAGAAATTTTATAAGCATATTTTATGTTATAATCAATAATTTTAAGCATGCACTACCACATGCACCCTTAAATTTAATTGGTGACAAAATCTATTAATTTTTAATTAAGTTTTTTTGTTTGAAAAATTACGGCATTTCAGTTGCTCTAGCTGATTTAGGCACCTGGTAAAACCAGTTCAAAGTCGTTGTGCTAAAAGGGAGAATAATTTGAAAGATATCCTAAAATATTTTTAAAAAGAAAAAAAATCGAATCTCAAAGAAAAAAATTCGTTAAATAGAAAATGTACTTCTCTATTTGGAGGTTATTTTTTTTTACGAAGAAAATAGTAAAATGTCCTTGGTTCTAGAAAAAGTTCGCAAAATAGAGAAATTCCTAAAATAGAGATTCGTTATATGGAGGTTCGACTGTATTTTATTTCACACGTATTGGGCTTCGAAATGTTAAAAGAAGTGTATATTAAAAACACGTAACGACCTTGTTTTAAAAAAAACAGCTGGAATTTTTTTTTAAAAAAAAGATTTATTTTTCATAGACAACGGCCCATTTGAATGCATACGGTGAGACACAGTTTTTTTTATCTGAATATTTTGCAGATTTTGTGTAACATTTGCAAACCGTTAGAAAATTTGCAACTATCTCACGCTTTAAATTAATGAGGTTAGCTTTATCAACTGAAATAAGCCTCTGTACATAAATTGACGTTTCGTGTTGCAAAGAAAATTAAATTAATCTTGTTATCTTTAACATAGACATGTTGACATTAAGACAAATTAGGTTTAGACTAAGAACAAAAGCAATTATATCTGTCAGGAGGAAGCTGGTTTAATGTATTTGTTCAAATTTATAAAAAATAAAAAAAAAAACCTACAAAATTAAGTTGGATTTCGGCTGAAAAAATTCAAATTAACTGTTTAAAAAACTGTAGGGTTAATTTTTTGGAATTTAGAACAGCAATAAAAACATTTTTTATTCAAATTGAAAGCACGTATGCATTCAACGATAGAAAGCAATTAAATATCTTGTTTATCTTTGTCATTAGTAGATACTTAAATAAAACATAAATTTTCTGAAGCATAAATTTATACACCGTATATTTCCAAATATCCGCCGATCCGTGTATTAGCTGAGAGTACGTTTTTCCTTCAAAAAATTTACCCAAAATTTGAAACCCCTATGTGAACTGAACTGAAAAAAATCATGTCATTTTTAAACATGTTGCCATGAAGGCGAAAATGTTTCTGAGCAAGTACAATGGGTGAAATACTTCTTAATCAAGTTGTTGTAAAGTAAAACGTCAGACGTCAACGACGATAGTTTTATTTCTTATAACCCTATCTGAAGCTAATGCAGTTCCCCCATTCATTTGCTAACTTTACACTATCTATGGTAAGCCTATTTGTTAAGAAATCTTTTAAATAAATAGAGCTGAAGGAGAAACGTATACGACACGTGATCGTTAACCAATGTTCCATGTGCTCTGGAGAAAAAAAAGCGCTACATGATGATGATATGCATTCAGATATCCCAAAGATTGAATGTGAATTTCTCAAATTATTCTGAAACTCAGATTCTGACCCTGACTTTAAAAGAATCAAGTGATTTTATTTTGTTTAAATAAAAACTCCATTTAAAACACCCAAAAAAATTGAAAAATCAAAATCGTTTGTGCATGGCTGATTCTTGGGTTTTACAAAGAAATACGATAAATGCATAAAGTTAAGAGTTTTCACAATTCACAAAAATTTTTTTACTGTAGTTTCACATTCCTGATCAATGAAAAATGTTTCATATGCATTTTTCATCAATAAGGACAAAAACTGAGAAGAGATTCTTCCATAAAAGATATCTGATTAAATGAAAGAATTGATGAAATTTTAGGATTTAACCCTTTCGCGACGAGTTTTTTTTTCTTGCAACAGAACAATTTTGGTACAATAAACTATGAGTAGGGCACATAGAATGCTAAAACTAAGATGTTATATTTTTAAGAAAATTTTAAGCTCTGATTTAGGACCGGGACATATATGTCCCATCAGTCCTAACCACTGGGACATATGTGTCCCAGTAATCTTATATTTTTAAGAAAATTTTAAGCACTGATTTAGGATCGGGACATATATGTCCCATCAGTCCTAACTACTGGGACATATGTGTCCCAGTAATCTTTAATGAGTAATTTTGTAAAAAAACCAATGATTTTCTAGTTATAAAAATTTAATTATGATTGGTATGGTTTGAAACAATCAATGCAAAATGTGTTGATACTGTCCGTTGAGCTTTCCGGACGATATCAAAGCTTCTGCAAGAAGTACAATGAAATCAAGAAGTGGGTTTTTTCGCTGTTTGAGTCTGCAGTATACGCAATCCATGAGATGACCACTCATCAATAGGCGAAAAAATACTTTTTTCCACGACTTGCAAGATTTTCGATTAAATTCATAGACATTTTCCATTTGGTCTTCATGGTCTACACCTCCCATGAATTTGTTGTAGAATTCGATTGCCACAGGACACTCAAATTCTTCTTAGCTTCCATCTTTCATGGGGCGATTTACTTTTACGTATTTAACTTCATGGCAATTACTTAGCATCATGATTACATAGGACTTTTGGGACAACATGTTCCCACTATCCAAGACGAGAGGGACACATATTACCCGATAATAAAAACGGAAGTAAAATTTTGCCACTTATCAGTTCATTAGAATTAATCCGCTGGGATTTATGGATCAATCAAAAATTAATCGAAAATAGGCGGTATTTTCCAAATCTAAACTATTTACGTTCGTGCAGTATGGAATGAGCCACTACAAGACTTCAAAAACGCAGTTATTTCATTATGTACGATAGTGTCATTTATGTTCTGTGAATGAAAGTACCTTCAAATATATTGGCAGGACTGGTGGGAAGTCTCTAATTAGACAGAGTAGTGTTTCTGTCCCAAAAGAATTTTTTGAAATTTGCTTGGGACGTATGTGTCCCGTTAGGCCGAAAGGGTTAACCTAATCTTAAAATTTTACTACTGCGTTAAGGCTCACTTTAAAGAACTTCAAGATAATTTTAATCCAACAAAATCGAAATGAATTGTTGCGGTTTGTAAGAGCCATCAAGGATATATTATGCTAATTATTATTTTGATCGAATGATGCTTATTAATTTACATAAGCTGTTTATTCGCATGTAAATAATTGCTACAGATATCATCACCCAATATGCATAAAACATTTTATCTAAAACATCGAACTAAGCTTTTCAATGTTAGTACAGTTTGTAGAATTCAACACAGTGAAAGTCTTAGAAAAAAAATCAAACTCATTAGTACAAGTGAAAAAATTGAAATGCCAATTTTCTTTATTATTGTTAAGCATCTCAAGAATTGTTATTAATAATTTTCAATATTTTCAAAAAGTAAAAACTTAAATTTTTTCCCTTAATAGATTTTCCGGGAAAGGGATCGATTCGATTTCGACATCTTTCTGTAGATTTATATCTTCATACTGAAGTCTGACAAACATTGTAGAGTATAACATCGAGAAACGCTGATGTAGAAATTTTATAGAATACATATAGCAATAAATCATTTTCACTTAAAAACTGACGAAAAAATATTAACTAGTATTTTTCAGGAAAAGTATTCGGGACATAACCTGCGTACAATTTTCTCTACTTTTTTCGTACTTTTTATCTGTACAAAATGTCTATTTTCTTCTTCTCTATGTAGGGTTCGCCTTTCCTGTGGACACTCCCCAATCGAGAACCTCCCGTCTACTTCTTCGGCACCATTCACGTTCCCTACACTCTGGTCTGGGGCCACGTGCCCTGGCTTGCCAAACGATCATTCGAAAGGGCCGACAGTGTTTTCTTCGAGCTTGATCTCACTGATCCAGAAACAGTGGCTCAATTGTCCAGTTGCCAAATGCTTCCATCAGGTAATCATGTAATTTCTTTTGTGTATGATGATGCATAAATGTAATGTAGATTATGCAGTAATATATTTAGGACAAAAACTCCTCTTCGCAGCAGGTCAAGCATATGTCGCCTAGAATCGTGTGAAATCATTAAATGGGCTATTTTTTCTTTGTTAACTTAAGTAGAAATTGACTTCAAAATTTTTTTTATATTACTTGTTAATTATTAATTTATTATAAATGTAGTTGTTCATAGTCTTTGTTTGTTATATTTCATGATAAAGTTTTTTCGATAGGTAAATCTGTTTGTAAGATTAAAAATGTTCATTTAACGACATTTACCTTCAAATAATTTCCTGTATCAGCCATGAATAAATATCTGAGAGCATCACACATACGTATATAATTGTGTTTTTTAAACTTTTGCAAACCTTGCGGTACACGAGGGGTTTTAAAATATTTCTTGAAACAACACAAAGGAATTAAACAGTACAAAGAAAGAAATGGTTTGATCTCTTACGTGCACTTTAAGGTGTTTTTTTTTAAAAATATTTTTAAAATAATTATTTTCTAATTGAAAATCGTTATTTTAAACTCCCGAGAAGAAAAAAAAGTTCTTATAAGTAATAAAAAATAAAAGTTTTCTTTCTTAATTGATTTTTCCACTCGTAACTGCTAAGTAAAATTCAACCAAATAATCAATCAAAAAACTTTCAGCTTCATTTCTTCTTGAAAATGAATTAAAAATAGTTTTGCCCTTCAGAGTTGGGAGTATGAAAATCAATATCGCATAAGGAAAAATCTGCGACAGCTTTTTCGGTTACTCGAATATGTATTTTAAATTTTTCAAATAGTGATGAAAAATCGAAGCCAAGTCAATGAGCATCATTTGAATAATCGAGCAGTTTTAATCATTTTATAACAGCAAAGAAGGTTAGATTTGTCATATTAAAGACTAATTAAGGATGAATTATTTATAAATACTAATTACCAGTGGCGCACGCAGGAATTTCTCAAGGAGGGGGGGGGGACCGGTGTCGAAAGTTCGCCATTCTCGTATCATGCCCCAATACGCCACCAAACATCTTTTTCTGATTTTGTTGATTTTCGGGAACATAAAGTTGTGAAAAATAAATTATTGAATCAATAATTGGCATTAATTAATATAAAGTTAATTTTTATAAGTAGATTTTCTGTACTATATACGTAGGATTATTCTCAAACGAAAAAAAAATCAAGGTCTATGGGGAGTCCGGCCCCGAGGATCCCCTTTGTGTGTATGTGAGGCACTGCTAATTATTATACATAATTTATAAATTACTGAAAGCACGAAGAGCCTTTTTGTATTTTAAAGCAGCATTTATACTCAAAATGATTGAAAGGTTTAAGATTAATTAGTATTACATCGGGCTTAATATTTATGAGGGGCAAGCACAAATCTCCACAAACAATAGTTTTTAGTAGCTTTCTTTTTTTCTTCTGTTGAGGTTTATAACGGCACTGAATCTGTGTTCTACGAAATAGGGAGACACGGGAAAGCAGTCAACAACTTCTGTACAATAATAATATAGTGGAGGATATAAAATTAGGATCTGTTTTTGGAACCAGAATTTGTGTGGCATCCTTGTTGAAACATTGGTTTAAGTTCCTCATTTGCTCAGCTCATTAAGTTCCTCAATTAGCTCCTGTATTAGTATGGATCCATCGGTGTTTGGGATCTGAGATTGTCCACGCGCAAAAAAGTTCAACGCCCAGTCAGGAATATCCAAGTGAAGAATGTCTTCGAATGTTTTGTTCAGGTCTGCATTTCCTGGTAATATTCATATTAAAAAAATGAACCACAATTTTATGTTGAACCTTGCATCTTCCACCTGACGTTGTTCAAGGACCCCCAAATCTGTTTTGATTTTCCACGGACCCCCTAAATGATACCGGGGACCCCTGAGAGTCCGTAGAGACCACTCTGAGAACCACTGCTCTAGACTTAAGTACCAATTTGGATGGACGGAAGAAACTAAAATTAGAGAGGACAGACTAACTCGTTGATTTGTTGCCTATATAGCCTATTGTTACAACTAGTTATACTATTATTAAGTAACTGCATAACTTTTAAAAAGTATAACTGGAGTGTGTGTGTGATACATAAATATATTTTCAATAATTTGAAACACACTTTATCGAAACGGTATATCTCAGCTCATACGAGTATATATATTTTAAAAAGCATATGTTCTTTCATTTCATCTCATTTTCCAAATGTCATATATTTTTCTATATTTAAGATATTAGCGATGAATTTCTAACTTTAATATTAAGTGCTAATAATTATTTTAACTGCTGACCATGATTTCAGGTAAAACCCTAGCTGAGATTCTTCCCGAAGATCTCTACAAGAGGCTGAAGGGTCACTTGGATTATGTGAAGCTCATGATTCCCAGTTGGATGCAAGATGAGAACAGAGGTCTCTACTCGGAATATCTATTCAAAGCTATCACTGGTAAGTTTTGATTCCAGATTTGATTATGGTATAGTATAAAAATTTCAGTGTGAAGGAAATATTTTCAATCCTTTCTTTTTGATGAACTGTATCCTATTTTAAAAAATAATTCTGAAACCTTGCATTATTGGAAAAGTTATGTGCGAGTAGAAAAATATTGCATCTTAGACTGCTAGAAATTTCTGAGGTAAAGATCCTAAATGTTCTTTTAAGGTTGCAATATTTATTTGTGAATTCTAGTTTTATTAATAACTAATATGACCGTCTTTAGCCCAAATATTTGCAATTAAACTTTTAAAATTATTAGCTAAGTTATATGACTGGATTCGTAAGAGGCATTGAAGGCGTATTCATACTTTTGGATTTTTGTCTTCCTGATTGTTGTCTACTATTAGATGCATAAACTTTGATATTGAAGTAGATCCATCTAAAAAGAGGAGCGAGTTAATTGAAATATTCTTTGAATGTTTGTAAAGTTTTCATTAGTTTAAATATTTTTGGTTGTCTGTTTTGGTTGATCAATATTCCTTGTGTCTCATTCCCCGATGGTGAGATTGATACTTTTTTTTGAGAGAGAGAACTGGTTCACCATTCTTCAAATTCATACCAATATTAATGTGAAGACTTCCTGTAAAAGATTATAGTCTCGACATCTTTAACGTGAGTCAGCACCTGCCAACGATTGCCTTAATTTGGAATTAACTATTGGGTTATTTATTAGTATTTATGAAATTATTGTGCCACCAAATTAATTACCTCATGGAGATAATAGTTTTGGCTTCGTGAACTTTTTTTAACGCTTCAGCTTTCATTGGCTATGACTGTTGATATGTACTATTGCCATTCGCCAAACAAAAATAAATCCCTATTTGAAACTACGTAAGAAAATCATATGCAGATATTGCGCATTAAGAAACCATTAGAGAAAACAACAAACTCACGAGTTTCGAAAATCGAACTTGAAAGTTCTACTATATAGGTTATTACATACATAATTCATTAAATACAGTTATAAAGTAGCAACTTAATGTATCATGCTGAATCTTCCATTTAACTACTTCTTATGATGTGCTTTAGTTATCAAGTAGAAAAAAATATTGATTATTAGCAGTTTATAAATAAATAATACTAAAGATCATGCTACTGATAAAACTACAAATTTTCCTCCCAAATGATAAGCATTCAGGTTCTTGGAACCACCAGTTGACCTTCATTTTAAATGTTTGATTTGGCTTTTACCATTCTAAATCCTTATCATTGGTCACTGGTGATGATCCCCAGGAGGAAAACAAGACACACCAGGTAACTAAAAAGAGATTCTTAAGAATAATATTTATCTTCCCGCAACCCCAATCAATAAGCTTCTTTTGGAAAGTTCTTAACGTTCAAGTATTCCGGAGGCCGGTTAGATCCTGTGGGAGGGAAAAATATATCTACATGTTAATTAAAGACCAGGTTCAAATATTTTACTGAACGTAATTGCTGTATAAAAACATCAGCAATCATCAACTATTGCTTACAGTAGGGGTCTTCAACCAATGTACCACGGGCCACGAGCTGAAAGCATTTTAGTGGCCTCTTATTTGAATCTGAGGCATTTTCAAGGAAAATTGCCTTGTCTGCTTTTTGTTGTAAAAAGTGCCATTTTATTTGTTATTCTTGATATTTAAAACATTTTATTAACATGCTTGATATCCATTTGAAATTTGACGACTTTTTCAAAAATGTAATTGCATCTTAAATAACTAATATAAAAAATCTGACAATGCATAAAATCTCAGAAGTTTTCAAAAAAAAAGGTGGACTTTTATCTTTAGCAGATTTGCTAAGTGTTTTAATTCTACTTCCATTTGACGCTTTTCAAACAGATATGTATATACAAATGTGTTACACCATCTATTCCCTTCGGATCAGTTATAGTCTTTAAAAAAAAAACCTCCGTTTTTTATTTCATTTGCCTAACTACATTATTTTTTGACGAACGTGTGGCCTGTGGAATATGTGGCTTGTGAATTTATTGTTGTAGACCAAGTATCATTATGATTTAATTGATATGTCTCTCGAGCTTTAAAGGTTGAAGACCCCTAGCTTAGAGGATGACTGACAATCTCTAAGAAAATTTGATGATCAGTAATAAAATTTGTCAAAATTAAGGTTACTGTAGTCTTTTATGATATTCAGAGTTTTCTTCATGACACTAACAGATTGGCAGTAATATATAAACATATACATAGATATAGAAATAGATAAATACATACAAGCATAGATATGATTATAATTACAAAAACTAGCTATGTTTATTTAATTATTAAATAATTTACCTCTATCGTTTTTTTCTGATTATTGGGTCATATTAATTAATTAAGAAAGAATCCTATTACCTTGTTTTAATTGTTTAACTAAACTCTGTATTGTATGAAAATACATAATTTGTAAATTACAAGCACAAAAAAAAAAAAAAGAATTCAAATCAAATGTATGCAACTGATCAATCACAACACAGTAGAGAGAGAGAGGATGGCCTTTCAAAATTAAAATATAAAAGTTTGCGTTAAATTTTTTTCTAACCTAAGAAGTAATCGGAAAAATTATATATTCCGAACTATACCCAATTCAATACGAAATATATCTATCTTATACTATATATAGAAATAATACTATTTTTAGAATGTGCAGAAATTTTTTCTCATACCCGTTTCATAAAATGAAAATTGCCATTGAAAAATTTAGAGGATTTTTGAATCTAGTTAAACATTTTTCTTGACTGCGACTCTGCACCTGACATTGATTATTTAAACCTCATCTTATTCAATTTTACCTTTTTTTCTATTAAAATCCGAAAAAAATTATTGAAAGCATTCTAAAATTGAATTGAACAGATCTTATTCTGAAATAATAATCCTAACAATTTAGGGAATTTCTCGAACCCTTAAAAGATCTCCCACGACTTCGAAAACATGCTTCCAACGACGACGACTTCATGACTTAAAAGGAAAGACCTCCCATGGCTGAATGAAAAAATGAAAATTTTATTGACAAATATAAATTCTTTTAGAAGACCACATTCAACGTTGTAAAACATAAATCCTTTAGCATACAAGTTTTTTATTCAAGAATCTATGGCTTAAGAAGAAAATTCTGGCAATGTTACCAGCAATTAAAGTGGAAATTCTTGCAACCAATTACTACAAAATATGATAAATCTTATACATAAAAATAGAATAGTTTCACTCAAACGTTTCAAAGTCTTGCTTTGAAGTATCCCGCTGTAATATGAAGTGTCAGGCCCCATCATTGTAATCCACAGGGGAGGTGGTGCAATAAATTAAGAGATTCGATGCAGCTGTTGGTTTCTGGTAGGTTGGCATCAGTCACTTGAAGGCAAGCCAGCAACGACACTTTTCTCGCTTGATGTCAACTCCGGTTATCTCGGGTGGGAAATAGGGCAGAAATGACGCTTTCTTGACTTGTATATTTTCGTACTTCAAGCTTATAATAAACATCTGCTTTAGATTCGTATTTTCTGTGGCGGGGGTGGAGAGAGAAAGTTCTGGGTTGTGAATTGTTTGTAATTACCTTCATGTTATACATTTTGGAATTTAAGAAATTTGGAGTAAAAAGTTATTTTTTTAAGGTTTTGTTCGACTGATATTAAAGTATATGGCGAAACACATTTTTTCAAACAGAAATACGCCTCATTATAACTACTTTAAAAGCGGGAAATTTAGAGAAAAAAATTAATTAATTTTTTTAATATTTATCCAATGAAATATTTGAAGTCTTAGCTTCCTAAAACTATTTTTTTTCGAGGCTCGGAAAAGGCAGGTATAAATTATAACATTTATTTAAAAGTCTTCAAGAAGAAGGGGAAAAACGGAAGTAAAATCTTACATAACCATTCTTGTAAACATTCATTTTTCCCCTTCTATTTTTGAAAATATTTGCTTGCGTATGGTTAAAAAAACTCAGTAAGAAATATTAAGATATACTTTTTGAAAAATCTACCTTATTTGACTCGTATATTTTGGTTTCCTATGTAATTTTTATCTTTTAAATCCATCTTCTGAAGAGCTACATTTTTAAGGAAATTATGGATTTTAGAATGTGATAACTCAAAAGATTTTTCGTAAATTCTTATAAAATTTCGTAGAAATATTTTTCATACCGTTCTTGAGAGCCAGAGGACTAGTATTTTTTAAATATATAAGTTAAAAGAAGATTTATTCTTATTTTAATATGAATAAAGGGTTATTATTTCGATTGTTTGAAACTCTAAAAATAATGTGAATTCTTCAAAATTTCATTTTATATTATTTAAAAAAATATAATGATCTGGATATATGAAAATGATAGTATAGATTCTATCGTAGAACGCTGTGTTTATTAATTCAAAATAACTGATGAATGGAAATACTGTAAGAACACACAGGAAATCTGATTCTTCAAAAGCTGGGTTCATGCAATAAATTATACATATAATTATACACTGAACTGAACTCAGTGGCGCAACAGACCATTAGGGCCAATGCCTGCTGTGCTTATCTCAGTTTATGTGACCTTAGGCTCTGGGGTACATGTGCAGATGTTTTGGTCAAGTGGTCAGTCTGACGTGAAACCACCAGAAGAAGCTTGGTACTCATTTATCGACCCACTAAAGGGATTAAAGGCTTTGTTGACCTTTCCCAGCTCGGGATATAATCATATACTAAATTGTCATATATGTAATAAAATAAAGAAATTAATAGAAATATTATAAGTCAGTATACGTCAAAAAATCGATAACCTTAGTGGTATAATAGTGGCTCTTACCCTTAGGAACTGAGAGACTGTAGTATCAAACGTAGTTCTAAGGTCAGCCAACTTTCCCCTATATTACCCTTACCATTGATCTATAAGGAAGAGAAATAGTGTAAGGATAAGAGATTCTGTAAAATACTAAATAACCATAATACTAGAAGAATAAAACTAAATTACCAAGGTCAATTATATGCTTAGAATGGTTTATCATTGTACTTTGTCAATTGTTTATCATCATGTATGATGAAAAAGAGCTATTAAATTCAAATGTAAATATATCAAAAATCTAAATAGTTTTAAAGTTTTTTCAAATGTATTATAATAAAAAAAAAAGCGAAGGCATTCCCCAAAAAATGTTTCAATAAAGAAAGAAGCAATGTTAATTAACTGAAAAATGCAGTAAATATTTTTTAAAAATTACAAAAGTAAACAAAAATTTTACATTATGAATATTTTTGATGTAAAAAAAAGTAGAATTTACGACATTTGAAAAACTGTCATTACTGAAGCAGTGATAGTATTTGTATGAACTTTTAAACTTTTCCTATTTTGAAGGTTTAGAACAATATGTGTGATAATATTATTTTTTTAGAATAAATAAGCGATTGTATTAGACATATATAAAACTCTTCAAGTATTTAGAATTGATTTTAAAATTGTGCTTTCTTCTGTAATCATCATTAGCAGTTAACACACACACACACATTTGGGATATTAATAATCATTTGTATAGATTTTTTGATATTGTATCTATATTATTCATCAATTTGAATTATTATGTTGATTATAGGCAATTGGGAGAAGAAGCGTCCTGTGTGGGTGATGCTGATGATTAATTCCTTAACCGAGAGTGATATCCGGTCAACGGGCATTCCTGTATTGGACCTTTGGTTGGCCAGAGAAGCATCCCGTCTAGGTAAAAGATCTGGAGCTGTGGAGAGGGTGGAAGAACAGTGTTTACCCCTCAATGGGCTAAACGGGTCACAAGTAAGACAATTTAATTTATTGATTTCCCTTTATTGTGTATGTGTGTCTCTTTTCTACAACGCAAAGATTATTCATTTAGTATTTTTTTTCTTTTGATAATTGAGAAGTTGTAAGGTTGTGTTCAAACCAATGAGAAATTATTCTGTGATTTCTTTCACAAATGAATAATAAAATATTCAAGTGATTGATCTTGAATCTCTAAAAGTCCTTGTTGAAGGAGCTTGATTATACTAATGAAGTGAGTGAATGAGTATTTACTGTGTTGTTGTCTTGTCCAAGCAGTGTTAGGCTTGTCCATGCACTGAAATCAAATGGCGCCGAAGGCATTCAAAACGGCCCTTGTTATGTCGACGACCTTTATCGAATAAAGCAGCTGATGATCCGAATGGACATGGTCCAATTGACAGAAGAGGTTCTTTGATGATATCAATATCTTTATTCTGGAGGTAAATGTCTTTTTTTATTACATAGTCATGTTGTGGAGTTAAGGGCTGTTTCAATCTGTGTCCGTCTGTCCAAGCCTTGAAATTTTTGCAGGAGATATGATGGTCTGCTAGGCTTGAATTTTGCTAGTGAATCTTATGGTGGCCAATTGTCTTCTATTATTTAGGGGGGGGGGTAGGCCAAACTCTTTTCTGCTTTAACGTTATTCGTTGATGAAACAGCAACAATAAGGATTTTAGATGTTCTGTATCAGCATTGTCTATCTTATCTATTGCAGAAGAGGAAGAGTGTGAATATTTATTAAGGTCGCATTATAAAGAAAACCAAGGGCTATTGGCGACGGATCGCCATTAGCCCCCATTAAACCCTCCAAAAAGGAAGTGTGGAATCACCTTAAATTATGTTGTCGGATACTACGTGACATGGAATAAACTATTCCTCAATGGGCCAAATTTATGAAAGGTCACATGATAAATGTAATCACATGTTTTTTGATGAATTACAACCCGAAACCAGGCTTCCACATGTGGTTGAACTTTAAAACACGGATAAAATTTCAAATTTGATAATTGGGTAAAAATGTCTAAATGTTCAGATTTTTTCAAAAAAAAAATTGTTATATTATACAGGAACTTTCAAAATCAAATGCAATTTTTTAAAATTATGTACATTATATTTAACATAATATGTACTTTTTAGAAGAAAGTTTATGCAAAAAACAAAAGTTGTGTGTGTGTGTATGTGTGTGGCAACAATGAGGAGCTGACTGGTAGTCAGCACATGATTATATTTATCATGTGACTATGACGTCACATGAATTTAGAACATTCGCTATGATAGATCCATAATTGCAATACCTGAAACTATTAAAACCAGATTTGTGTGTGCTTTCATAGGTTCATTATAAACCTGAAAATTATTTGTTTGAACAATTATTGTTGAGCAAAACAGAATTTCTGATATCTGTTTTGCAATGGACTATTCTAATAGGTTAATAAATTCATGTGACGTCATAGTCACGGGATAACTGCAGCCACGTCTTACCAACCAATCAGTTCATAAATTCATTTGACGTCATAATCACATGGAAAATGAAATCATGTGCTTGCAACCAATCAGTTCATGCGCTTCATTGTTGCCAACTTTTGTTTTTTACTGAAGCTTTCTTTTAAATAGTACATATTGGTCAACAATAATAACGCACACAGGCAAACAATTTAATAGTACACGCAGAGACGTCTTAAGGAAGGGGCCAACTGGGCCCGAGCCCAAGGCTTCATCCTCAGGGGGGCTTCATTTCATTATCTCGATTCATCTTAATAAGATTATGATACGGATAATTTTTATAATGGTCAGATATTATTCCCCTATATATTCCCCGAAGGGAATTTTAAACTGCAAGTAAACTGGCAAAAGTAGCAAGACTGTATTATTATGTGGTGACCATTGTCCAAGTCTAGGCTTAGGCCTAATACCATAAACAATCATTCAACTCATTTAGCTGAACGGCGTCCATCGGTCAAGCCGGTTTTATGAGACTGTGAGTCGTGCACATTTATTTGTTTTAAATAACCGTTAGTACGAGTATTTGATATAATGCATGCTTTATACCAGGGGTTGGCAAACTTTTCCTGGGTACGGGCTACATCTGATTTTGTCAAGGTTTTGCGGTCTACCTAGTGACGTAGGTATTGTGAGCGAAGAAAAAGATATACAATATTTTATAACTTATTAATAAATACGGAACATGTACTTATCTATATATATAAAGGAGAAAAGCGACTCACTCACTGACTGACTGACTGACTGACTGACTGACTGACTGACTAATCACGAAATCTCTGGAACTATTCAACCTACAGACTTGAAATTTGGTTAGACATATTCCTTTGATAGAGTAGACATCAGCTAAGAAAGGATTTTTCGAAATTCGAAACACAAGGGGCGTTACGGGGGGTTAAGGGCTTTAATAATAATTGTTTCCATGTTTAAACTACTTGATGTACAATCTTGAAATTGGGTAAGCGGATTCCTTTCAGAGAGTAGAGATCCGCTACAAAATGAGTTTGCTGAAAATCGACCCCCAAGTGGCGTTGCAGGGGCTTAGGGGGCGTTATAGATAATTATTTCCATTTATAAACTATTTGACGCACTGTCTTTAAATTTGATATATAGATTCCTTTCGTAGAATAATGATCAGTTACAAAACGGGTTTTGTGAAAACAGACTTCTAAGTGGCGTTGCGGGGGATTAAGGGGCGTAATAGATAAATATATCCGTTTTTAAACTACTTCACCTACCTGCTTGAAAATTGGTAGGTAAGTTTCTTTCCTGGAGTAAATATCCGCTACAAAATGGGTTTTTTGGGAAAATTGACCCCCATGGGGTGTTGCGGGGGTGGGGGGTTTAAGGGGCGTTATAAATTCCTATTTTTTAAGTTATTAGACGTACAGTCTTGAAACTTAGTAAGCAGATTCCTCTCATAGGGTAGAGATACGCTAAAAATGAGTTTCGGGAAAATTGCCCCCAAGTGGCGTTGAGGGGACTTAAGGGGCGTTATAGATAATTATTTCCATTTTTAAACTATTAGACGCACAGTCTTTATATTTGATAAAGAGATTTCTTTCATAGAGTAGAGATCAGCTATAAGAAGGTTTTGTGAAAACAGACCTCTAAGTGGCGTTGCAGGGGAATAAGTGGCGTAAGAGATAAATATTTTCGTTTTTAAACTATTTGACCTGTCTGCTTGAAAATTGGTAGGAATGTTTCTTTCATGGAGTAAATATCCGCTACAAAACGGGTTTGGAGAAAATTGACCCCCAAGGGGTATTGCGGGGGGTTAGGGCAGATATAAATAATTATTTCTTTTTTTAAAACTATTAGACTCACAGCCTTGAAATTTGGTTAGCAGATTCCTCTCATAGGAGAGAAAATACACTGCAAAATGTGTTTTGTGAAAATCGACCCCGAGGTGGTGTTGCGGGGGTTCAAGGGGCGTTATTGATAATTTTTTTGCATTTTTAATTAATTGGACGCGCAGTCTTCAAATTTTGCTAAGCAGATTCCTTTCATAGAGTGCAAATCTCCTACAAAATGGGTTTTGTGAAAACAGACCCAGAAGTGGCATTGCGGGGGCTCAAGTGGCGTTATAGACAATTATCCCCATTTTTAAACTGTTAGACGTACAGTCTTGAAATTTGATAGCAGATTCTTTCGTAAATTAGAGAACCGCTACAAAATGGGTTTCGCGAATATCAACTACCAAGTTTAATTTCGGGAGATTAAGAGGCGTAATCGATAAATATTTCCATTTTTAAACTACTTGATCATCCTGCTTGAAAATGGGTAGGCATGTTCCTTTCATGAAATAGAGTTCCTCTAACAAAGAGTAAAATGAAAATTGACCCCAAAGATGTTTGCGAGGGTCAAGAGGAGTTACAGAAAAAATTCCTGCTTTTAATTGTTAGACCCATATACTTAAAATTTGTTAAGCATGTTTCTTTTGTTGAATAGGGATCCACTAAGAATAAATTTTAAAGCAAATCAAGAGTTCTGTGGGGTTGCAGGGAATGGGACGTATTGACAAAAAAAATTACTTTTTTCGAGCTACAAGGACTATAATAATGAAATTTGGTTTGCATTTTTCTTTTGTTGAATTGAAATCCGCTAAGAGCGGTAATTTAGGAAAACGGCTCTCAACGGGATTACGGGGATATTTATAGCAAAACTTTTGCTTTTTTCTGTTAGATTTAGACTTGAAATTTGGCTTGCATGTTCAATTTACGAGCAGAGATCCACCGAAAATTGGTTTTGCGGAAATCCACTTGGTTTTTGAGTTACGAAGAGCAAACATCATTCTATGCTTTCAATTTTAGAGATTTTTAGAAAATACAAATTAGATGAGTTCTGCCCTTTTTTTTTATCAACAGGTGACAGTTACAGGTATAAGTATATTGTTCAATTCTATCGAATTCTTAATGCTAGGACTTAGATATCAATAATTTTATACATATATATAAGCAGTAAAAATTTATAAAACATCATGAAATACCCAGCGAAGCGGGCGGGTAACAGCTAGTACCTCTATAACTACAATAAAAAAACTTACACATTTATGACCACGTTTAAAGCAAAACGTAAGATATAAACATAATAATAGCAACAAGTATAATATTATCAAGTGTTGCATTTTTTACGAAACAATTAAAAGTACATTAAAAAGAACATCTTCATTTAAAGTTAGTTCTGGCAGTTTATGTCACTAGAAGACTTCATACTGTCAGCCAATCTTGAGTGTTTCGGTATATAATTACAAACTGCTAATCTTCAGACGGTCACCCCAAAATGTCTTGGTGGTCCACTGGTCGATCGCGTTCCCTGACTTAATACTATCTACTTTTACAGATTACAGATAGGGCCTACTTTTGCCTAAAGGCCCAGGGTCTCAAAAAATCTTGATTTCTCTGGGCCCAGGGCCTTAAAAATTCTTAAGAAGTCTCTAAGTACACCAATAATATAAGAATCTTTTTTTCACAAATTTTGATGCACATCTTTAAAAAAATCTTAATATTTGAACATCTTTACCAAATTTTCAAATTTGAATTTCATAATTTTACAAATAGAATAAGTACAAGTCTTATATCAGTTCTGAATTCAATGAAGAACACGTGATTGTCTTTATCATGTCACCAATGGCGCACACAAGGGGGGGGAGTTCTGGGAGTCCGGACTGTCCCCCAAAGCCCTTGATTTTTTTCGATTGATTATAATTCTATGTATATAGTACGCAAAAATTCATTAAGTGTTTGTTTTTAATAGTTAATTTTATAAATTAACGCTATTTATTTATTTATTAATTAATTTTTTACTGTTTTTTGTTCCGAAAATCGACAAAATTAAAAGAATATGTTGGCGGCGTATTGAAGCATGGTACGAGAACAGTGTACTTTCACCTTGGACCCCCCCCCCCCCCGAAAAATTTCTGTGTGCGCTACTGCATGTGGCCGTCATGAATTGAGTCATCAACATTTCTCAATTACGAAATACAAAAGTAATATTGTGATGGTATATTAAATATCAGGAACAATTATGAGCATTTTATTGATAAATTTTACATAACAAATATATAGACAGAAAAAAATTCATATCTGTTACTATGTAAAAGTAAGAGAAAGGAAATATATTTTTTGAATTTATATATACAAAAATTAATCTTCTCAACGCACAGAAAAAAGCAATCAAAACCACCAAAAAGTGATTAAGCCTTCAATAAATTATCAAAAATGGAAAAATATGATATTCATGTACAAATAGCGTACAAGGTAATAAATATGTTTACGGTCATTTATTCAAGTTAGAGAAAGGATTATATATACTCCATTACAAGAGAAGAAGGAAAAACGATATTATTACGAGTTGCTCCAGAAGAACATGAAGACATAATCTCTGCGGGATTAAAGGCCGCTATAAATCATTTACTAAACTGAAGACATCATCAAAATGCCGCCGAAAATAAATACATATAACCCACTCACAAGTGGAACGTTTTTTGATTTATTGATTGCGAAACTAATAAATTGTCATCGGTGAAATAGGACAATTTGGTTGCTAACAGGCAATTAATCTTTTCTTCGAATTATCTCCGATGTTTGCAGTGATAGACTGAGAAACAGATGAATGAGAGTCATTAAATAAATGTATTTCTCTATAATTGATTGCATACTATATGTATTAGTGCTCTCTTGTATATGGAACTGTTACAAAAGGAAAAATATGGTTGATTTCGATATAAGTATTTTAAAAAAATAGAACTTTCATCTAGAGTTTTAATCTTTGCCAATTGCGTTTAAAATATATTTATCATTCGTTCTTGTATATCCCTTGATGCTGTAATCATTTATGTTTAATTGTTGGTAGTATTTTAATAGGCTGATATACAGTTGAGTTCTTCATAAATAGTCATATTTGTATACATATATCTTTTATAAGTAATCGATAAATTCTATTATTAATTTTTTTCACGTCTGAAAGCTATATTCAATATTCAAAATATATTGAAAAAGTCGTTGATTGCCTTGTTTTTGTTGAAAAGCTGTGTTTTCGGTCATCTATCACCAGTTTTAAAGCATTTTTTTCTTATTCATTTTAACATTTCAAAACTATACGATTTCGAAAAATATTTTTTGATTTTGTTTCCTTTTTTGAATGTAAAGGTTATTTATTTGAAATTTCATTATTTTTTTGGAAGAGGAAAACCGACCGTTGTAAGAAGAAAAATTTTAATAGACATGTACAAATGTTTTAAGAAAGAAAAATGCCCTAAGACAATTTTCATTGACTTAAAATTAGATGACTTATTTCTCCCCAACAAAATATACTTGAAATGAAAAGGATTTAAATAAATCAAGGCATGGTATGATAGATAAACTTCCAGCGTAAAATCGTGGAATTGAGTGTTTATAAACGCCGTATTCGAAAGCAACACGAGGGCTATAGGCGACGGTCCTCGATATTTAAGTAGTACGGTCAAGTAGCGAGGACAACATCTGAGCTTGCACTCCCCTCTCTTAACTTGCACATCTCACCAATGGGAGAATTTTGAGCCCGACAGATTTAGAGTGTATCAACCCCTCTACACGAGGGTCTTCTGTGGCATTAGGCCTCGAATCCACTCCTGGACAACGCCGGATGACCATGACCACGCAGCTACCACGGACACGTAAAAAAATCGTGGAATCTGTTTATCATAAAATATAATATTTTGGTTTATAAAGCTGTATTTACTAATTTTATGAGATATAAATATCTTTTAACACTTTCTTTCAATTTCTGAATACGAACTTCTTTTCTGGAGACTGAGTATGACACTTTTTTCTTGACTTAGTACATTAACTAAATCAGAGCACTGTTTCGCGAATTTTTCGGAAAACTTCATGTACTATTTTATCTACGTTTATTAATTTTTAAAATTATTATTTGTAATTTTAATGAAGATGTTTAATACAAAATGTAGTTAAAGAGAAGTTATGTTAATAAATAAAAATTTAGAAACATTGTCGGGAATTAAAAAGATTTAGTTGGCCCATGGTTTACAATCCAGCTCTTGCATCCAGAAATACCAATATCATCGATTACAATGTCATTTATCACTTTAAAAAAAAGACTCTAAAAAGGCTAAATAAGTTTCCTTCCCTTTCACTCCCCCTCCCCTTCATCTATTTTAATGCAAATAGAAAGAAGCACACCTAATGTGACTAGAAACATTGAATCAAATATTGAATAACGCAACCAGTCAAAAGGAAAATTGAATTCTTTTTCTGTTTAGAGAAGGACAAAAATAACTTGCAAATTTTGAAGGGTTTTTTCCGAAGTTTCTGAATCTATAACAAATTAGTTAATTTCCTTTAAACAAAACAGGGACTTGTGTTTCAAAATACGAACTGTTGCCAAAAACAATTTAGTTCGCTAGTCAAAATATCGCTACATCTTATAAGTAAAAAGATGACTTTTTTAATCAAAGTTGTATACATAACAAGATAATTATTTTCGGTTTAACGGAACAATTATTAATATAGTTTTAGTCTTCTTACTAAACATTGAGCGATTAAATTTTTAAAATTAGTTAACATTGTTTTGCAATGTTTATTTAACAAACATTCTCATTTCCTACAGTAAAATTCAACTGAAATTGCAACTAATATGATATCCTAACAGAATTCCTAATTGAATTCTTAAAAATAGATATCCATTGCAACAGTTAAATCTGCGCAAAATGCAGACATTTTTTTTAAAACAAATTCTTTGAAAAGTTGCTTGTTTTAATTAATTTTTTTAAAAAAAATATGTACAAATTCACAGAACATTTAACTAAAGTGTACCAAAATATAAAGAAAAGAATTTCACATAAATACTAAATATCATAAATATGACATTCATAACATAAGAGACATGATAGGAAATGCAAGGATATTGTAATTTTTTTTTCTTTTTGTTGTGACTGTTATTGGGATTGATAAATGTTTTTTTTTTCATTGTTATTCTCCTCAAATTCAATATATTGCAAAGAAAAACATATTAAAACAGTGCTTTTCAAACTTAGAGTACTTGCGTCCCAATTTTTCCATCAAATTTGCATCGCGCCCCCTCCGTGTAATATTAAACTTTTGAGTTCAATAATAATGTACTTTGACACTAAAGCTACAATACGACTTTAATTATAAAGCGTAAAATATTATCAAGATAAGTATTAAATTTTGTTTATAATTTTATATATGACAAACCCATGGGGTCACTGGTAATTATTAAACTTGTTCTTAACTTAGTATTGTTAAATTAAATACTGATACAATAAAAAGTGAATTATATTGGTGTAAATCTGTATTTTATTTTTTTATGTCAGAATGTATTTTGATTTGCCTCCTTTTAGTAATTTTATAATATTTTAAAATAATTTTTTATTTTCGACATGCTCGCGCCCCCGCTTAGGGTTAATCACGCCCCCTAGGAGGCATGCCCCACAGTTTAAGAAACGTTGCCTTAAAATTTGAATTCTACATCATAACCATTTGTTTGAAGGTTTTCTGCTGTATAATATTACTTTTTTATTTTAAAGTAATTTGCCAGAACTGCAATGTACAAAAAAAAAAAGTAATCAAACTTTAATTAAAGAAAGGTTTTTCGAAAAAAAATCGTGTATTTTTGTGTTTATTATATCTACTTGAATTGTTTAAAAAATTGCTTCAGAAAATTAAATTCTGAGGAAGGGAAGCCGTAGAACAAATTTTTTCCAATCTAATTCAAGTTTTCAGACTGATAAAGTACAAAGGAAAAATGTAATAACAATTTCTAAATTACAGGTAGTAATTCCAGAAAGAAACACTTCTTACCAAAAACTCTGACAAACCCAAATGAAAAACTGAACCAGAAACAAAAGACAATAATAATAATAAAAAAAAATTCTTACAGGCTTTTCTACCCTTTTTTTCTTACACTTCCTGTATTACTAGTCGCGTTTTTGTTTCTAAATTTAAAAACCCCGCTCCACGTTAGTGAAAGGGGAATGAGATTAAGAGAGTAGATAACTTCCACATAAATAGCGCCGCGAGAAGATTAAAATCGGAAATGTCTCGGCGTTAATGTGCCATGCAATTAGCGGCGGAAGGGTTCACAGGGACAGGGGATTAAATGATTAAAGTAATCTTTCACTTTCTACTGTCAACAAAAACCGAAAGAGATAAGCCTCCTCACTTATAAAGCAAACTGGGACGAAATGACAATTAATAAAGCAGGAAATACTGATAAGGTATTGTGTCAATCATGAACAAGCTCTTGGAGAATGAAAATAGTAGGTAGAAATGGATATCGTCTTAATAAAACCATTCTTTGATAAAGTCTATTGAATATGAGTAAAGATCAATTAAGGGACACTCTACAAATGAAAAACACAGCTAGTTCAAAAGAATCTATTTTAAATGTAGTTTAAGATAATACATTATTATTATGGATTTTTTGTTTTTATTTATTTATTTTTGAAATGCTTGGAAAAAAACAAGGTTAATGCAACATTATAAAATAAAAACAGTAGGCTTTCATAGGGAATATGTATATTTTAATGAGTTCGATTGTTTGTAATCATCTTAACTTGATTGAAACCCACATATTAAGGTAGAAAATAAATATCTACGAAATTCTTATAAAAGTTTTACTAACATAGCATAATAACAATATATTTCCGAATATAAGCCAATCCGTGTAATAAGCCGAAAGGGCGTTTTTTCATCGAAAATTCACTCAAATTTGGAAATGTGTATATAAACCGAATTGGAAAGAAGAAAAAAAAGATTTCACTTCATTTTAATTTTTAAACATGTAGTCATGAGGGCGGAAACATTGTCAAACATTGGAATAATTTCCAATCAAATACATATAAAAGAAAACGCCAGACGCTAATGATGATAATTTTATTTCCGGAAGCCCTCTCTGACTTCGAAAAATTTATGTGACTTTTTTTTTTCTTTTAGAATAAAAGCTTCATTCAAACACCCTAAAAAGTTAAGGGATTAAAATTGCTTGTTCATGGCTAACGAAAAATAATTTAAAAAACGAAAAAAAGAATCGTTTTTCCTAAACAATGTTTTTTCGAACTTAACGAAACCGTAGATAATCCGATACCCTTACTTTAACATTAAAAAGCTCCTAAAATTCTCAGTTTATACGCGGAAATATAATGTGAATAATTTCTTTTTAATCAATCAAATTCCTTTCAGTATAATATCAATATTTTTTTTTACTATGTAGGTTTGATAAGGCAGATTATTCAGTTATGGATAGGTAATATTGGAAATTTCATGCCTGTCCATGTTTGGGTACTGACTCAATATTTATTTAAGTGTATTGATGTAAAATGATAAAGATTTCTAGCCATTAAATTTTTTTTTGGTCTCGAATTTCTCATAGAGCATATGATAGTTTAAAAAGTAATTTACCAACTGAGTATTCGTCCTTGTAACTTGATTGTGATTTAAAGCTATGCTAACACCATCTATAGTGTGGCTCTATGATGGCATTAATTCAGCGATTCTCAAACTGTGGGGGGGGAGTCCTAGGTGGGCGTAATAACCCTACTAGGGAGGCGTGAGCATATTGAAAAAACGAAAATAAAAGATTATTAATTTACTGAAAGGAAGGAAAACAAAATATATACTAACTCTGACATAATAAAAAATATAAAATACATATTTACACTAATATATTATACTTTATAAATGTATCACAACTGCACAATGTGTATTTGATAATTTTTTTTTCAATACTAAAGTAAGAACAGGTTTAATAGTTACTAGTGACTCCATTTGTCTTTTCAAAGGAAGTTTTAATATTAGCTAAATTAATATTCCCTTCTAGATCCGCTGTGGGTTCTTAATTCATCTAAGAAGAATTCATCACAACCAGGAACGAATCTTAGTGGGTAAAGATTTATTAATTTTTACGAGCCACAAACACACACAATTGATACAAAATTTAAAATTCACTACCACTAAAACATTACACTATCGTTCACACCATTTTGTTTCTGATGCTACAGGTCGTAACCGCCATCCCTTCCTCCGCCATTGTTGTTCACCTCCTTTTTTCCATTCCGATGGCAGCGCTATCTATATGGTTTTGTTTTAGTCTGGTGAATCTTACAAGCTATATTGACAAGTTTTTTTCTTTTTATATTTAGCTGAGATCTATATTTTGTATTTAAAGCAGCCACGGTATAAAATCCGTTTTCACAAAAGTAGGATGCTGGAAATATAGGGTTAGACTTTAGAAATGGATGATTGAGGAAATCAGTATTTAATTTAATTAAAACTTATTTTGAAATCTGTTCCAATTTAAAAATTAGAAAGGAACAGGAACATAATACTTATCCTACTACTTAAAAGTAATATATACAAATGTTGCTACTTATCTTGATCACATTTGTACGGTTTATGAGGAACCTCGTGCGTATTGTAACTTTAACGCCAAAGTACATTATTATTGCGTTCAATACATTGTTATTGCAAGGAGGAGAAGTGATGGAAATTATGATTGAAAATTGGGTCCCAAATATTGAAAGTTTGAGAAGCACTGCATTACTTCAAATCAATCAAGCAGCCATCATAGCCGGGTTATCATGGTCGTGAGTTCGTATCCTAATTCCACTAAAGATCCTTTATGTAGTGAGAATGAGACGTGTAAAATCTGCCGAGTCTTGAAATCCTGATTTTGGCTTGGTGTGGAAAATTAGAGAGTAAGTGTAACAATTTTCGTATTTAGTGTACACGAGTACAGTATACACGAATATTTAAGTAAAAATAAAATAAAATTTTACCTTAGATTACTTGAATTTTGAATGCAATTACGTATTTTTATGATTTAATTTAGTTGCTGTTGAATAAATTTAGTGTACGATGTGTTAAAAAAGAAAATTATTTATTCTCTATCAGCTTTAATTGTTTTAATTTTTTTTTTGTTATAACCTGTTTCAACGAAAATTAAAGTGTTTTTATGCGAATATTTTTTACACAAAAAAGTTTAACTAATTGAGATATCAAAAATAATTTTTATGCGATTTTATACACTTTATACAAGTCTAAGAAAGCAAAATGTCAATGATCTGTACTGAACATTTTGTAAAATCGTGTTCTGCTTTTTATACTATGAAAATTCTAATTTCTTAATTCCTCGTATATCCCCATATATCCCCGTTCTGAATTCTACAGCGGAAGAACGTAAACATTCAAAAAAGAAATGAATAAAATAACCCTAATCTAATTTTGAAACAAAGATAATTCTCATGACGGCAATTACATTGTAGCTTATTTAATATGTCGGCATAGGGTAATAACTGACTCCTTTAATAAGGTTACTGAAACAACAAAAGAGTGTTTTTGTTCAATACTTAACAAGGAAAGTTTCATCAATTGAGGCGGAATGTTATGACTATAATACCATCTGATATAGCTCTAATGAAGTTAGAGTCTCAAGAGAGCAAAAGCTTTCACATTTATTTCTTAGAAATTGATAACGAATTACGTATTTCTTGCACTAAAAATCAACAAAAAACTGAAATAAACATTATTTTGTATATTTTAAGGTTCATAGTTTTTATCTGTGCATGAAATATAAATAAAATATTATGTTCTCAGCGAATTTAAAGGAATTTAGTATTTCTTTATTAAATTTTATTAACGTGAAATTTTTAGAAATATTTCTAACACGTTCAATATGTATGCTTATTTTTACCAGTGGCATACACAAGGGTGGGGTTAAGGGGCTACATTCCTTCCCACACACAAAGAGATTTTTAATTTTTAGCGCAATGCTTGAAATTACATTTTCAAAATGTAAACTTGTCCCATATAAAAAAATATGGGTACGCCACTGTCTTTTAAAATATGCCAATATGTATGTTACAGATACTGTGGCGTGGCTAGTCCTGAGTGAGACCTGAATTAAAATTCTTTGGGTACTTCTTTTTAAAAAAATGGGTGCTCTGTTTATGGGACAGTTAATAACATTGTACGATATTTTGTTTATATATGTTGGGGCCTTTATAGTTTTGGGTCCTCGTATCATTGATACGGTTGATACAGTAGTAACTATACGCCCCTGATTAGAGACATGCATAAAGGAAAAAAGCTAAAATTTATTACTTGCAAAGGAGTCATTAGAACAAATGAAGTTAAGATCGCTATGAAGGAGTAAATGGGCAACTTTCCATACCCAATAGCCTTGTGTTGCTTATAAAAATGCGATGTTTATAAACTATCAATACATATTTACAATATACTTTGGAAATATTTTTGTGGATCCACCACCTGCTCTGTATTTCAAGAAACACTAACTCCTTTTAAAAAAAACACTAATTTTGCTCATGAAATGTGTTAAATGCTCCAAGTGCCTACATGTCATTAGTTAGGATTCAAATAATGTTACAACTCTATATTCCTTGAATCTCATTGCGATTTTGGTGACTTTCTTTTACAGACATTCATTGTATCTGTCGTACCCACATCATAAATATGCATGTCTTTCACAAAGTTCACAGACAAAGCTATTCTAATATGCACAGATCTTGAATACATCATACTAATCTTACCCCCCAAAGACTTTTTCATACATATAACCTAATAAGTTTTTCAGTCCCCTCCTTGATACTTACATTTCCAATTTAAAATAGTATTTGATGCTAAAAAAAAGTAGAGATTTAAAAAAAGTGCTGCAGTCCCCGAAACCATATCAATATTTGCACAACAATCGATCCCCTGCAAAGACGGTCTTTTGTCCTAGACTACCATGGCGGTTTCCTGGAGATTAATGGTACTATATAGGAACTGTATCGGAACTGGTGGTGGCTCCACTCCCTCTTGCTTGCACACAAAAGAGATTTTAGGGGAAGGTAATGGGAGTAATAAAAAAAAAGAATGCGCAGATATCTATTTAGGGAAACTCGTCGGTTCCGCACCTCAATCGCATTTTTTTCTTCTGTACCTCCTCCCACACTTTAGGGTGCAAAAAGGTTTGTCCCTGAGTGAACAAGGAACAAAGATGATTGCCGTTTACTTTTTCCAGCTCACCTTACGCTCTCATCCATCATTTTCTTTCTCTTTTGAGTTATATATACCTATTTTGCTTCAGTACAGGCGGGCGGTGTCTTTTTCGTTCCAACATCCGTGATTTAGATGGAAGCGATGATTCGGTTGCGTTCTTGACTGGCGGTGACAAATTTTTTTCCGTTTGATTTAATAAATTACACTTAATTTGCTCGAAATCTGTATTTAGGAGTTTGTTTCAGTTGAAAATTATCAAATTGCTGCTTTTGAATTTTCCCATTTGTTTTAAATATAAATTGAAAAATTGTCGTTCTTTATTTAATATCACACAGTATGTTTTTTTAATTTACCAGTTACTTTCTAGAATTAGTGTTGTATTAGCACTAAGAGAGTTTAATACCAAGAAAGTTTAATTGTTGTATTTCTAAATTTGGAAGGAATTGTACTGGTGGTAGGCGTGGAAAAGAGCTTGGATAGAGATTTTAAAAAGTGCGAAAGCAGAATGCAAATCTTTTAAGGAATTGTAAATAGACGCACTTCATGTATTATGGTTTGTTCTTGATGTTTTTGAATGTGCTGAATATGTGCGCATATCTTTGTCGAAGACTTTCATGTTATGCTCATATATAAATACAAATTTTCCAGCGCTCTATATGGTTTAGCGGAAACTATGTCGAAGACAGAAATTGCATACTTTTTGCATGAATGTTTTCACAATCTAGTTTATCAAACGAACTACTGTTTCAAAGCACAAATTATATTTGAGCTTTGCGGGAAAAAAAATTTTTTTTTCATTTCCTCAGGTTTTTTAAATTTATTATTATTATTATTATTTTCATATAAACCTTTACATTAAACAACCATCTATACTTAAGTGCGGGAAACATAACTATAATTTTAATATGTCATTTTTAATGAATCAGGGGAATTGCTAATATCTACTGTGCAACCAATTAAAACCTTATTTGCATTATTCTATAACTGTGAAAAGAAGTCTACAGATGGCGACGTTACAATATTTAGAATAAATTTGTTACATTCAGTTTGATGTAAATATATCAGCAGGTCCCCCCTCCCTGTATCTACAAAAGGGCAGGGTAAACTAAAAAGGAAGGAGATACTTTTCATTCACCAAAGAGTGTAATATTAAAGAAAGGTTTTCGAAAATCGAAAGAAAAATAATTTGTATTTATTTTTAGTAGTTATTTTTTATCCAAAAAACAGCAATTTTTGCTTGCAAATTACTAATATTATTAAAAATTTTCTGTAATTAATTATTAAGTAAACTGATAGCGTACTCAGAACTATTTAAGTGCATAAAGACCTCAAAAATTCTCTCAACTTTTGTACTACAAGACAGCATCTTTCAAGGTGTAACTGTGTTCTGAAATTCAATCCTTCGAAATAATGGGAAAAAACATGTAACTCAGATATAGTATGTTGTGGTCTTTTAAAAAAAATTATGCTTAAAAAATTTTGAATTTTATCTTTTTCCATCTAAATTAACTTAGTATCTAAATAATTTACTTGATATTGTTATTAAATTTTCCTTTTGTATCTGATATACGTGACAAATTATATATTTTTCAATCGATTGTCTCATTTTCCCCTCATACTTCATATATTTTTTTTTTTTTTTTGATGTTCCATTCTTTATTTTTACGTACTCCTTTGATTGACTTGCAGCGTATTCTTCGCAACTTTTGTAACAAAACTACTCGGTTAAAAATATTATATAATCAAAATTATTTTGATGCCAACAATACACCGCCAATAATAACCTTCTTCCGACGCTATACTGGTATTACTCAAACTGGATACCACGTCACACAGACACTCTGATAATTAAAGGGAGGGGGGAGGATTCGAAATTGAGAGAGATAACTCGTCTATAGTTTTAAAACCAGCCACCTACTACTTAAATTGAACGGATAATTGCTGGTGTCTCAATTTAAAATGTGAGCATTCATTAAAATTTATTTTCTTCAGAGTCGTTATTAAAAATTCGGAGTAAAATCAACTACAGTTTATAATGGTAGTTTTACTGGGAAATAAAAATTTACACTGGACATAAATATTCCAGCTGGATGATTGCGTATCTTTAAGTTCCGCGTAAGGTATAGTCTACGTTGCTGTTGCAAAACTGTGCACTCCGCACGCTATATGAAATGATTCACTTCATAGAAATTTCATAGAAACGCGCTTTTGTTAACTTTGGTTGCCTTACGGGCGTCGTGTACATTTGGATAAATTTGGCGTTTATATTAATATTAAATAAATAGTTACTTAGTGTACGCTCATAGAATTTTTATTAATGAAAAAATCGAAATATATAATGGTATGCATTGAACCTTTAGCCCCCCCCCCCCGTTGAGCCCCAGCTGGCCTGAGAGGTAAGCAAAAGCATTTTGGAAAAAATTAGCAACTTTGGTTGTTTTGCTGTAAGCTTCATCTTGTTCTTTAAATAGGTTCTTTTTCGTACAGTTTAGTGTATTTGCTTTCCTTAGACCTTACCCAAGGTGGCCCTACCAATGTTTTGAATCAAAATTGATTGGGGGGGGGGTAAAAATATATTGGTGACCTCTCAGGCCGTTTGCGCCTGTTTCTGTTTCGTTTAGAGGTTCGCTCGGCGAAGGGTTAAGTATTTAGTTGCCTGAATTCAATGCAGTTTGTTTTATTTATTCATTCAAAAAATCATACTAACAATTCATTTTGATAAATTAAAATTAAATTAGTTTTAACACATGATTTATTTTTACTATAAATTAAGAGTCAAAAAATTTTATAATAATTTAATTAAAAAATTAATAATATTATAATTTAATTTAATTTCATCTGCGTAGTTAAACGAATACTGCAAACTAAAAAAAAAAAGGGCCGGGAAATACTACTGTACACATCTCCCTCTCTCTATATATGTATAGTTTAAAAAATGATTTATTCGTTTTGTGGTTTTAGGATAGTCATAAACTGTTGCCGTGGGAATTGAAAATTATCTGCATATAAACTAAATCATCGTTATTTTGGTAGTTTTAACTTTAAGAAATTTACTTTGAGCGTGCTCTCAAGTCAGATGAAATACAAAGAAAGAGAACTATCCCTTTTCTACATTTAAATACGAAGAAAAAAATATCCACGAGTTCAAGTGAAGAGAAATATAAATTATTTTTAGAAGTTGTAACAGATAGTTACACACACACACACACGTTCGTCATAAATTTAAAATGCATCATTCTAAGATTACCATTGATATCAGTGAGTTTTGATTGGTAATATTTTCTAAATGCTTCTTTTCATTAATAACTTCAAAACAAACTGTTTTCAGAAACGTATCTATTTCTACAACTAAATACCTTTTGAATACTTTTTATCGTTTTTACTAATCATTAGGTTATAACATATGAAAAATGTCCGATTTCCACCAATGCGTTTTTGAAATATTATTTCTAATAAAAATTTTTTTTTATAAATTCTCACATGTATTATACGGCCAAAGCCCAAAGTTCGGCCAGTTCCCGAATTGGCCGGCCAAATCGCGCATTGACCGGGGCGTGTGGTCAATGTCCGGTGTACTGGAAATGAATAGCGTATATGCGACTTTGGCCGGCCACTTCCCGAAGTGCCCGGAACTCCCTGGAGAATGTTCGATGTGCTGAAGTAAGACTGCTCGGTAGGGGCGCTTTCTACAAGCTAGGAACAGAACCTGATGTTCTCACATAACTGTACTCCGGAACTGAGTTTTCCATTTTGCAAGAGAAACTACTTACATTGGCATCCGTGGGCACAGAGGAAAAATCATTACGAACCGTTGCATCTTCACAATCGCTGACCTGCGACCAAGGCTACACTGAATGCAGTTGCACTACTAAGTGCTCAACAAATCGCTGCAGATGTAAAAATAACAAACTGCTGTGCAATTCGAAATGTCATAAAAGTTAATCTTGTAACAAGTGATGATACTGATAATTTTCAATAATAAACTAATTCAGTAGATAATGGGATTATCTTTTTGTTTGTTTGTTTTCTCCAAGGGAGAGGAAATTTTCGTAAGATACCAGGAGGTTTCTGATACTGTGAGATCCTTACGCATTAAAACTTCTCCCTTCAGACTGCAGCCCACCTAGGGCCACCGTACCTCCTTGACCTTTGTTCCGAAGGACGATCTTGGGGGCCTAAGAGGGGCGGATTCGTCGAAAAGCTCCTCTGTGGCAGCTATAATGTGATTGTCATTAGCATTACGGTATACAAACACCCAAAATTCGCTCATGGCCTTTTTCTTCTGACTTTGGCCGATCGCCCCATGCCATTTCACAAACTGGCTGGCCAAACCCCGAATTCAAGGAAAGATCGGACTTTGGCCGATCATTGTGAGGCGATATTGGCTGTTTCACGATTTGGCCGGCCAATTTGGGAACTGGCCGACTTCGGGTTTTGGCCGTAACATATATAACTTTAAAGTTAAGCCCTTTCTCTGTCTTGTTTCATATGTTTTAGTTAAAAATATTGTAATTTATCTCAAATTTTATATATTTAATACCAGGATGAATTATCAAGGTTTTTTTTTTTTAAGAGTACTATTTTTCTATGAGTGGATGAATGAACCACTCATACAAAAATAGTAATAACACCATTAATGCCGCATTTAGTGACGGCTCAGTAAATGAACGTACCATTCGATATTGGTAAGTAAAGTTCGAATCTTGTGACGAGAGTCTCACAAATGAAGACCGGGGCTGGCCGGAGTCCTACGAAGTCCTACGAGCAATAGTTGAGCAAAATCCCGGTAACACTGTTAGAGACTATTCAGAACTATCCATAACTCCCCTACAATGATTTCCCGTCACCTAAGAATGATAAGAAAAGTTAAAACAGTTGATAAATGGGTTGATAATGAACTGAATGAGAATAAATAAATAAATAAACGTTTTAAAACATCTGCATTTCTTCTTTGTAATCAGAACGATTCGTTTCTCAATCGTATTGTGACGTTTGACAAAAAGTGGATTCTGTACAACAATCAGTGACGCTCAGAGCAGTGATTGGATGCCGATAAAACTCCCAACACTTCCCGAAATCAAAACTTCATCAAAAGAAAGTTTTGGTGACTGTTTGATGGTCCTCGAGGGCCAGTGACCGAGTGGTGGTGTATCGCGCTTCCGGGGTTCAATCCTAGGGTTGTGAAAGGTCGACTGAGCCTTTCATCCCTTCAGTGGGTCCATAAGTGAGTTCCAAACTTTCTTGGGGACTAAACACTAGAGGTTTCGCTTCAGACTTACCACCTGATCGGGACATCTGCATCAACCTCAGCGCCTAATGGTCACGTATACTAAAATGGGCACAGTAGGCCTTGGCCCTCATGGGCTGCTGCGCCACTGAGTTTAGTTTGGTGATCCTCAGCCGGTTTGATTCACCACAGTTTTCTAAAACTTGGCGAAACCATCATAGCGGATAAGTATTGAAACAAAATCGACGAAATGCACCAGAAACTTGCTCGTAAATGGCTGGCATTGGTCAGTAGGAAAGCCCCAATTTTTTCCACGACAATCGTAGACCGCATGTTTTAATGATCATTTGTCAAAAGTTGGACGCCTTAGGCTACGAAACTCTAGACCACCCACCATATTCCTCTGACTTTTCACCTACGTATTATCATTTTTTTCCACACATCTGGATAACTTCCCACAAGAGAAATGCTTCAGAAATCTAAGGGATGCTGAAGCAGCGTTCAATGAGTTTGTCGCCTCCAGAACAGCTTAATTTTTTGATACCGGCACAAAAAAAAAAACTTGTTTTCCGTTGGCAAAAATATGTTGAAGTTAATAATTCTTATTTTGTTTAATAAAATTTTTTCTATAAAAAGATACACTTATTTAAAATAGACCGTAAAAATCGGACATTTCATATCATACAACACTTGTTAGAAGAATGAAAGATAATTGCAAAGGGATCATACGATTAATTAACAAGGAAATAAAAATTGTATTTATATTTTTGTTAAGAGGTTTTGGGGGAAAAAATCCAAGGTAAAATCTATAACTCCGGATATCAATAATCAAGATAAAATAAATGGCTATTGTTTTTTTGAGAAAGCGATAAATAAATATTAATTAATAAATAATAAATTTCAACTTATAATATTCAACTTATCCTGCTATACATGTATGAGAATTAATAAAATTCAAGAGAAGTGTAATTATTGCAAATGAGTATTCTCTGAATGTTGTACTAAAAAAATGTTATGCAACATTCCGTTCCCCCTAATTAAAGTTCTTAGAATTCCTATTACTGGAAATGATTTAAAAATTGTTTTTTGAAGCTGCATTCTTCCTAAATTTATATAAAAAAAAAGTTTACTTCTATTGTTTTAGATGACAAATAGATTATTAAAAACATAGCTTTTACCTTTAAAAATAGAATTTTTTCATTCAAACTGCTTTGATGAAATGTTTGTTGCTGCCAGAATGAATACAGTTGTAAACTGATTTATTCCTTTGACTACGTAAAGATTGTGTTATTTGATAAACGGGCGAATTTTCTTGATGATGAATGGCTTTATTTTCAATTCAAAATTCTTGCGTTATTGTAATTTTTCTTCTTTTTCTCTCTTTTCAAAATATTTGAACAGAAAACGCAGACATAAAAGCATTGACTTTTTCACAGCCTTATTAGCTATGCAAGAGAAATTGTACATCTCCAGATACATTAACAAATGAGTTAAAATATCATAGTACAATATAAAAGGAATCTGACTACGTTCGGAACCGCGAATTTGAAAAAACGTATAAATATTTATTTATTTATTTTGATATTTAGTGTCTCGTGGTTAGAAATTTACATGTGAAATTGTTTCAAAAATATTTTCTCGCCATACAGTAATACCCCGAACTTATGCGATAGGTGGAACTGAGTGATAACCGCGTAAGTCGAGGTTTTTCTTCGGATATAAACAGTGGCGCACACAAGGGGGGGGGGGTTCTGAGGGTTCAGACACCCCCCCCCCAAAGTCCGTGAGATTTTTTCGATTGATGATAATTGTAATTAACACTTTATTTTATTAATTAATGCTAATTATTAATTAAATAATTTATTTTTTACTGTCTTTTATTAACAAAATCGACAAAATTAGAAGATTTAATTAGTGTTGGTCTTGAGGTATGATACGAGTTGGAGGACTTTCGACCATGGACTCCCCACTTTAAAATATTTTGTGTGCGCTACTGGATATAAATTATTTTTAGTTGGGGCGCGAGACAAAAGAAAATAATAATTTATAAAAAAAAAAGTCTAGAGTAAAATCTGATAACACAAAAATAAAATCGCAAACCAAAGTTGTTTTAATTTTGAATGTGTCCTAAAATCTGACAAGTAGTCTGCCCCACCCCCCTTCCGGCTCGTTTTCTCTCGCAGAATTTTCTTATAGCATGCTAATAATTTTTTGTATTCCTTGTTTTGTTGAAAAAATACGCTCTTCGTGTGAGTATGTATTTTCTAGAATTTGTATATCTTTTTCAATTAAACTGAGGCTTGTCAAATCATCAAACGTCATGCAATCTTCTGATTGAACTGGGTCTACAGACTCAAGTTCTTCAATGTCTTGCTCTTACTCATGCACTTCTATGAGTTCATCAATTGTCCGCTCCTGATTGTGGGAATCCAGCAATTCTTGAACGTCATCTTTATCCACTTCTGAATTTATTTGCCTAGCAAGATCGAGAGCTTCTTCAATCACATTACCAATTTCATTAGACTCTGACAATGATTCCGCCTGAGTTTAATGATGAAAAAGAGAGATAGAGACACGAATCGAAGAGATTTGAAATTCGCGTAACCCCGAACTCGTGTAAGTCGGGGTAGAGTAAGTCGAAGTATTACTGTATATAGAAAAGTGTTTCGTGATGCTGTTGTAAATTTATTTTATGTCGGTGGTGAGGCCTTGCAGGAACGTCAAAAAATAGTTAAACGTGACGGTGTAATTTTCTCTCACACACGAGAGCAATAATAAAAATGCAGTAAGTCCTATTCAATATTTTGGTTATAAACTGACAATAAGGTGCACTTTTCGGTTCAATCAACTACTTCAAGCTTTTTATAAGATAATACATAATACATTTAAATTACAGTTTTACAATTTGAGCAACGAGTATGAACAGTTGTATGCTTTGTACAATGGGGGTTGGTCCATCGTTAGACTGCGGTAGCCAAGTGGTCTAGGCATGGATCGTGGCTAGCGTGTCATGAGTTCGATCCCAGTACCACTGAAGACCCTCTGTGTATGCACGTAAAATCTGTCGAGAGCTCAAACGTCCTCCCGTTGGTGTGGTAGTTAGGAGAGGGAGGTGCCAGATCAGGTGTCGTCCGCGTCACTTGACCATGGCACAAAATTACGCGGACCATCCCCAAAAGCCCTCGTGTAACTGAACAGTGGGACATTAATATTCACTCACTCCGTCGTTATGTGAACAGGGGGTATCTTCTCTACTTACGATAAATTTTCTTTTAAATGCAATTATTTGGCAAAAAATTAAGAAAAAAAGGTAACATACTTTCAAAATGTTCTCCTTTTATGGAAAATGCTTCTATAATAATAATATTTTTCTAATTATAGCTAGAACCGTAATTTTTTCTATATAAATAAATAACAGGAAAAAAATACTACCGTATTTATTTGAATCTAAGCCGCCATCAATTCTAAGCCGCGTTCCAAATTCTCAACACGTTTTTGTGAAAAATAAAAAAATAGTGTGAATTGGTTTTTCGATAACCGATATTTACGAAACTAAAAAAAATCGAAAAGAGAACTAATAAGAATGGAATAATTTATTTTACTGGTATTAAAAACGTGAACCTGTATTTTCTGGAACCGTCAGTATCATGTTTAATTCCCCCTATTCAATCTTTCCGCCTTCGATTCGAAGCCACGCCGATTTTCAGTAGCATCAGTAGTGCACACAAAATTTTTAAAGGGAGGGGGGTGTCCATGGTCAAAAGCCCCCCAACTCGTATTATACCTCAAGACAAAACCAATTGATTCTTCTGATTTTGTCCATTTTGTTAACAAAAAAACAGTAAAAATAAATTATTGAATTAATAATTAGCATTAATTTATAAATAAATTGTTTTTTCAAGTACTTAATGAAATTTTAAATTATATATATATATGGGATTGTCATCAATTGAAAAAACTCAAGGGCTTTAGAGAAGAGGGGGGTCCGGACCCTTAGAACACCCCCCTTGTGTGCGCCAATGAATAGTATTAACATTGGAAAAAGAGTGCGGCTTAGAATCGAATAATTACGGTAATAATAATATCCCAAATAAACAGTTAAAATTTGCAAAAAACTAATAAGATATTTAAAGTTTGAGAGATATAAGTTTAGAAATATAAATATAAAAAAAATTACAAAATAATATCAAAGCCAAATGTTTCAATCTTGAAATTCATATGTATGTAACTTATGATAATTTAAGCCTAACAGGGGATTAGTTAACTTTGTGTGAAGAATTTTTACTAGGGATATACAAAAAAATCGTAAGCGATTAATGTTTGTTAATACTAATTCACAATAATCATCCTTTATCAATTAACCGTCTATTTTAAAAAAATTTTCTTCGCCAAAAGCCCGAATCTGAAAAGATTTTCTTAAAAATTCTTTGCGCCCGAAGATCATATTCCAAGAAATATTAATCAAATTTAGAACTTGTCGAGTTCGTGTTTTCCCATCCTAAAGTCCACACCCTGTTTTTCCCCCAGAAGCTACAAATATCTCTCACCCACCAGGATTAGAACATGAAAATAAAAGAAGATTCAAACGAAGACAGAGGGATGAGGACAGCTGGAAAAGACAAGTCTCCGATCCCCTGAGGAAACAGAACTATCACAACACCAGCAATAATAATAATTAAAAAAACACACACACAACACACACTAAACGAACGAAAGACCGTTTGAAAATTTATGGAGGTGTAGGCGAAATTTGCTGTCTTTAGTAACGACTTAGATGTGTCATTAGTAACAGATGATGTCATTTGAGGGAAGTGCAAAAAAATGAAGACAAATATCTTGCCCATTTATTTCCAAGTAACTCATTTCTCTGAGTATGTGTTTGCTTGATTAACTTCTGGGTATGTTTGTGTTGGAACTACTGTGAGAGTATCATCTTGTAATGTATTAGCAAGTCAAATCGAATCAAGTAAATGATTTCGTGGTACTATCTACATGTCATCTTGTTCAAGGAGAAACATGATGTGCAGGGCCCACACACACATTTGGGCTATGCTGCTAACTTTGTAAATCGGTTTGATATGAATATGAGGTCTTTTTATTTTTACCAACATATCCATTGCTTAATTAATGAAGCTTGGTTTCATTACGAATGAAATTTAATCAAAAATATTGTTGAAGTGCATTAGAATACAATACTATTGAATGGTAATATTTTTAATATACATTATTTTGGAAGAGAATTTTTTAAATAATTTAGTACTATCTAAAACAGGGGTGGCCAACCCGTGGCACGCGTGACGCAGTGTGGCATGGCAGAGTTGTAAGAGTGGCACGCGTAGACTTATTGAAAGATTAAAAAATTTGAAAAGATAATAATAAATACTACTTTTTTTTACTGTTTTTTAAAGGTGGTGGTTTAAGGCAAAATAAAACATCAAAATCTATTTTAAATACACCTAATTAAATAAGAATAGAAAATTATAATGTAGACAACACTCCCTTGTGTTGCGTGAGTTGGTTTTCCGAAGGAAGTGCCTTCGTGAGATCCTAGAATTTGAGGGAATGTTTTTTTCCCTCAAGTATCTGAAAGAAAACAATAAACTTCCTAGTGAATGCTTGCTTCTCAAGAATGAAGATAGGCTTTGAGATTTAGGTTTTCAGACATATAATACATTTAAATAACTTAAATTTAAGATTACAAGGAAAAGATTGTTGTTTTCCAAACCTGATTGATCTTATATCTTCTTTTGTGAACACACATTTGTTTTTTCTTACTCGATTTTGGATTAAAAAAAATAAACTGATGTACACCTAAAACAACCCGATTTTGTTGGCCTCTTCGAGAACTAATCCAAATGTAAAAAAACTACGAAAGAAAAAGCTACACTGACTGTTTAATTATTATGTAAAATTAAAATTTTCTGGTTAGTTACTCATTTTTATTTTAGACCTAAAATAATTGATTGAAACTGAAAAGAAAATTTTAACAATAAAACTTAAGTTCGTACTTTTGTCTTATTTATTATAGTTTTAAATTTCCACTACTTAGACCTGCATAAAATATGTGCTATTTGTGCAAAAATTTTACAATAAACCTATAATATACTCGTATTTCATAATAAGTAAAATTTTTTCATCTTTTTATATTATTTTGTTTATTGGAAAAGTTTAAAGTGGCACACATAATTTTTTTTTTTTACTAAACAATGGCACTCTTCCCAAAAAGGTTGGCCACCCCTGATCTAAAATATAGGGTGCCCCAAAATTCACGTTAGAAGTAATTTTCATAAAACACACAAGCTTCTCATTAAAAATTTTACATTTTTATTGTTTCATAAAGCATACAGTATTGGGTTACATATGGAATATAGCATATCGGAATTGCTACGGTTTTTTGGTACGTAACGTATTCTTAGTTGAAATTTGCTATGACTGTTTTACATAAATGTGGCTGAATTTCTTTGATACAGGACTAAAATTATCTTCTTTATGGTGTAAACTATCTTAGACTTGTTGACATTAACCTTTCACTTCAAAAATATCCGCACACAAAAAAAAAACTAACACCGATAAAGCTCATGGTATAGGTGGCCAATTTTGAACACCAAAAACAGGAAATTGCATGACCATTACATTTTAAAATATCGCTCAACAACGAAAACTAATTTTTCATTCGTAGAGTACTTTACTTTTAATGACCTTAAGCTAGTAATTATCGCAAGTTCTTTTTTATTTTTTCGTTGTCAGAACTTTACCGCACAAATTGCGGGAAATTCAAATCTTGAGTGAATTTTGGGATATCTTTTACATGATTGATTCCCCACCTGTCTAATTTTTTTGAAACATTGTTTCTTACACAAGGTAAGAAAATAAAAATGGAATTGTATACACAAATAATATAGCTCTTAATCTATAATATTTTTTTTTCTTATTCCATGAATTTCCGAGTTCAACAAATGGAGTATCAACCCTTCTCCTACAGACCAACATATTAATTTTTACCATAGAGATTTCCTTTAGGCAAGTGATTCCCAAAGTGGTCTTTATTGACCCCCAGGGGTCTATGATGACCTGCTAGGAGTCCACGTCAATGAAAAAATAATTTGGGGGTCCATGAGGCGTAAATGAGGGTTTACGATATTGGCTCTTATTAAACCAGATCGGGACTTTAATTCTAATAGAAAATTTAATCAAATGGAAACCAGATTTTATCAATTTAACAGATTTATTTACTAAATTTAATGAGCTTAATTTGCGGTTACAAAGTGACAGCACACATACATTTAGCACCAGATTCATTCCTCCCTTTAATAAACATTGGTTTTTTTATCAGTTATTTTATGTAATAGTTCTATTATGTATTAATTACATTTTAATTTAATTAACACATGGGTTTCTTAAGTTTTAAGCACTATACTTCACTTCAGTTAGAAATTTAAATCTTTTAAAGTAAGTAGCTCTGTACCAACTGTCAAAAAGACATTTAAGTTGATAAATTTGCAAAAATTCAATATTAGATAAGCAGGGGTCAACTGAAAACCAAAAAAACATGGTAAGGGGTCTATGAGACAAAAAGTTTGGAAACTTCTACTCTAGGCGCTTTCAACTACGCATTTTTTAGAAAGTACCCCCTCTCCCTCCCTCCATAGGAGAGGTCTGTGTATGCTATTGGATTCAATTTATTACATAAGTAAGCTATGAAAATGGAGCTGGAACCCTCCTCTCCTTACTACCACACCACACCAACGGGAGGACGTTTGAGCTCTCGACATATTTAGCGTGCATCTCTCCCCTACACGGTATACATATGACAGAACCACAACATTAAGTAGCAATTAATTTTTATTAATTATCATTAAAGTATCGTATTGTCATCCAAAACAATCGTGTATATAAAATTTCAGTTCAAATGAATGCTTTGAAACATGAGGAAAAACAACCTTACAAAGTTTTGACCCATGTCGCTAAAAATGAAGCCAACGTGGCTGTATCTGTAATTCTTTAAATAATTTATTTCGGTGAATTAATTGTAATTAAATTCTCGTCAAGTTTCCCCAAACAATAGTGTATAGAAAATTTCAGCACAAATGAGCGCTTTAAAATGTGAGAAAGAAACCTTTTCAAGTTTTTACACAAGTCGCCAAAAATGATGCCAACGTGGCTGTGTTTTTAATTCTTTGAATAATTAGTTTTAATCAATTAATTTTTATTAATTATAAGTAAATTACTGTATTGTCATCCAAATTAATCGTGTATAGAAAATTTCAGCTCAAATGAGTGCTTTAAAAGGCATTTTATTAACGATTGAAAATTTGAACAAGATAAATATATATGTAAATATAGAGGGAGTGTGGGAACTCTCTATTAGCAGGAATTGAAAAATGAGGTTGAACTTGAATTTGATACACCACTTCTTGTAAATAATGTCTCAATTAACTTTCAAATAAAAAAAAAGAAATGCCTTATCAAGGGAGAGGAAAAAAAGTCTATTTATAACCTTCAAATTAACAACACGCACAGCATTTCTCTCATTTCGGCCGCTAAAAAAAACCGATTGTACCACTCTGTTCTCTTAACAACTACGAATAAACAGCTGTATATCACCTTTAATGATCCAAACACGCCAACCTCATCCAACAGCAATTCCTCTGTATCCCTCCATTAACCTCCCAAGATGAAAAGCCCATTAAAAATTACATGGCTTTGAGGAAGCCGATTGCCGACGTACAAACTTCTCGTTTCTTACAATCACTTTTTGACCATGGTTTTTGATGATACAACACAGAAACCTCTGCGCATCATCGGGCTGTTCACAGAGGAACATTTTTCCATCACCGGGGACTCCATGTTCCACATCATCCGGATCCCACGATGACAAATTGAAAGCGAAGAATGTTCTTTTTCTTCTTTTCTTCTTCTGTGGAACGTTATTATGGAACGCCAAAGCAGGGGGATGACTTCCGGAGGTGATGCATCTGTCGGAATAGGTGTTTGGTGATGTGGGTGGGAGTGCATCTTCTTCCTGCTGAAACTCTGCCCCTGCCGTTTCAGGTTCTCCGTACTGATGGATTTAAGGTAGAGAAAAGATGATGGTTTGAATGCTTTTCTCGGGTTTTTGTTGTGGATGTGATTAATGAAGCATTGAGATTCGAATATATTTGGTTTTTAGGGAGTTTTAAATAATGCTTCATGTTAATTTTATCATTGATCTTGTCTATGAAATCACTGTCCATTTCAGTATTAACTTTTAGTTTCACTGTTTAATGTAAAGGTATTCTCATGTCAACAAAATTTTCTTCTTTTAAGACTCTCTTCGCTTAATGCTAATAAATAGAACCAAATTTGAAATTTTGTTTTCAGACACATAAGAACTGAAACATCAATATTAAACTCTGTCTTCACTATCCTCCAGAGAGCAACATATTTCCTTGGTATAAAATGTGTTCGCATTTTTTTATTCTATATCGTGATGTTAAATGAGTTATCCATTCGCGTTTTAAAATAAAAAATTTCCCATTTATGGAATAATTTGAAATTTTAAAAATGCTCATTATAGGCCAGATGTATGTATTACAATGTTAAAATTTTTTGTGAAAATTGAGATATTTTTTGTCTCAAAGTGTGTTTCGCGCAGGGACTCAAACAGGAACTGAACCTAAGAAAAATATCGGTTTTTTTCGGTTCGATATGTCTTCAGTCATTTTGTTACTGTAACCAACTTTTATCAATATTTTCTATAATTTAACGCCAACCATATAACTATCATCATTACATGTACATTGCCTCTCGATTTTCTGTTTTGATGATCACTAGTACTTTTCTGTTTCAGTTTCGTATGATACTACTTGTAAAAGGCAGATTTAATTCAGTCGAATGAACTAGAAATACAGATGATTTTATCACTCTGAGTTATATTTTTCGCATCTCAGCATGCGATCATTCACAGATGTTTGTATATGCTGTTCAGGTAGACCAGTGGTCTTCAAACTTTTTCAATTCACGGAACCCCTAGAACTAGCAGATATTTTCGTGGAGCCCTATTCCACACACACACTTAGTAGAATATATCTTAAAATATGATTTAAAGTAGATCAACTGTAAATCATGTAAAGGAAATTATAATAATTTTCTAAATAATTTTTTATGTATCATGTTTTTATAACCATTTTCATGCATTGTCATCCACTTCTGAGCTATAGTACAAAGTTCAAGCCTCTAGCTCATCGGGAAGTTAGTTTAAAATCAATTACAAAATTCCACCCGGACAGACATACAAGAAAGCGAGTTAATAAAAGAATATGGTAACCTGGGGGCCCCTCTTTGACCCCAGAGCCATGAAATTGTATATATAGAAGCAATTCGACGCGTGCTATCGACAGAAGATCTTTGTTTGTATAAATTAGTCTAATATTCGGAGTTATGGGGCCCTTTGTCGAAATCGGGGCCCGCCCCTTTGGGGGCCCGGATTTGAGACTAGAGCTTTTTTTTCACATTTTCACGCATTATCATCCACTTCTGAGCTAAGGTCCAAATTTCATGTCCCAAGCTTATCGAGAAGTTAGTTTAAAATCAATTACAAAATTCCACCCGGATAGACAAGAAATCGAGTTAATAAAAAAAATGGTAATAAAAAGTATAAACACATTATTATTAAAAAATTTTTAATCTACTTTTAGTATAATTTACTCATTAATGATATTAATCTGTGATCCACGTGTCAAACATCCATGCATTATGTTTAATAACTGGGATATGTGTAATAACATTTTTTCACACAAACTATTTAAGTCTTGGTCTATTGAGCATAACTGCAATCGCATTATATATTCTGAGCTGGGCCGTGGGTAGCCTAGTGGTTAGAGCATCGGACTCCAGACCGGAGGGCCTGGGTTCGATGCCACTAAATACCACCGAGTATAGACGGAGTTCGTGCTCGTTAAATCAGTGGGATCGAAAGTCTTGTGGGCGGTCGCAGCAGAAACCACGAGTGCAGGGGACTGGAGATTATTTCCCTCCCCTTCAGTTCCATGTGCCAAAATTGTGGAGGTGGAGATAGGGGATGTCGTCATCTATCGTTAAGAAGTCCAACCTGTGTGTGTGTCTCACAGGCAATGGTAACTTTCATTCCTTCCCTGCGGGAAGGACACGACAACAACATATTCCGAGCTTCATTTGTTTCTATACTTTGTTTTTGTAGCCACTAACATCTAGAGATATTTTTTCACAGGTACACATTGTCCTAAATAGCATTAAAATGTTTATAGATGTGTGAGAAATACTGTGTATTTTACATGAATTTGCAACATAAAGTTTAGGATCTGTTCTTGCTTAAGTTCAGATTTGTTAACATCGGATATGTTGTAGGTGTTTTTCCACAAGTATAAGAATGTGTATTTTCCATTCGAAAACTATTTAGTTTTGCAAGACATTGTACTAAAGAGTATAAAATTATCGCGTGGAACCCAGTTTGAAGACCACTGAAATAGACAAACCAGAATCAGGAACCTAGTTGTCAAATGCGATTTTGATAATGGATGACAATGACAATGCTCGCCGTTCTCAGCTGACTGCTCTTATTGTGCATGCTGGTTGATTGTAAAAATTCACATAGTGAACCAATTAAAAAAAGAATAAAATCTTCGAAATTTGAATGGAATTACATTTTTATTTATTATAGAATTATATTTTTAGTGCAAATAAGTACATACATAAAATAAAATTATTCATTCGGAACTAAACCGAAAACCGTTATTTTTGGCTGAACGAAAACCGGAACTGAGCCGATATATATATAAACAGTCGATTCTCGATAATTCGAAGTTGGAGGAACCAATGAAAAACTTCGAATTATGAAGAAGGAAGAAAAAAAATTCCAAATACACTAAGAGAAATTTTTTTCTAACTCATTTGAATTTGAAACTATGTAATAAATCAACAATTGTGCATATATATAAATGATTTTAAAGTATTTTTAGAAAGTACATATTATACAGTATAAAACTTTTACAGAAGTTAAAAGTCCTGTATTAAAAGAATACATTCATAGACAATTCTACGCATCTCTTCTTCACAATATCGGGCCATCGTTTCTGAACACATGTGTAGCAAAGTCACGTGTTAAACGAAAGATATGGATAGCTGACAACAGGTGCGATTGGTCTATTATCCACTTAAAGCAATCAAAACAATAAAAGTGTCTTTTTTGCTTGGAATCGGAAAACACTAAGAACAGGTAGCAGACAGATGATCATCAAAGGAGCTACGTTACAGTGATGACACTCAGACAACACAACGCAATACTTGTAAGTTCTAACCTGTTTATTACAGGACTGCAGATAACAGTGAACGTTCGAATTGTCAAGAGTTTTATAAGATAAATTCGAATTATATAGCGTGTTGTAGTCTGGTAAGCCCCAGACTTTACTTCGAAATATTGAGTGTACCAAAATGTATCGTTTTAGTTCGAAATATCGAGAGTTTTTCTAGGGACTGAGCATATACTTCGAATTATCGAGAGGTTCGTATTATCGAATATTTCAATTATCGAGAGTCGACTGTATATACACTGCTGGCCACCGTAAATGCAAAACCAAGAAAGACAAGAGATAGCGCAACAAAATTTATTTTGTAGATAACATGTTGACCAAGTATCAAATGAATAAATTTATAGACTTCTGTGAAGTGTGGTTCCTACCAGAATCAGTAACCGGACTAGCCACCATTGTTGGAGATCACCGCTGCCACACGCTTCGGCATTGATTCATAGAGACTTTGGATGTGTTCTTGGGGTACAGCAGACCAAGCAGCTTCCACACGTTGCCAAAGTTGATCTGGTGTGGCACCTGTGGGTGTAATATGGGTCAATCTTGAGCAACCATGGACCACATGTTTTCTATCGGCGAAAGATCCGGAGAGCGAGCTGGTCAGGGATGCAATTCAATCCGGTGATTGACAAAGAACCTTTGAACAATGCGTACCACGTGTGGTCGTGCATTATCCTGTTGAAATATGGCTGTGGCCAAGCCCTGAATGTAAGGAAGGACAATTGGCTCCAACACCTCGGAGATGTAGCGCTGGCTGTTTAAATACCGGCAATGTGTACTAGAGGAGTGCGAAGGTGATATCCAATACCGCCCCATACCATAATACCCGTTGCAGACCAGTGTGGCGGTGCATAAGCAGCTGTTCGGCATCCTCTCTCCACGGTGTCTCCAGACTCGAATTTGACCATCGTGGTGATGCAGACAGATGCGTGAATCGTCAGTAAAGACAACTTCATTCCATTCTGCGACTCTGCGACCCACATCCTTCTTTCATCGCACCATTGACGGCGGAGACGTCTGTGGTTCTGCGTCAATTGTAAACCAATCAAATGACGTCTTGCGGACAGACCACTCTGCTGTAAACGGCGTCGAATGGTACGCGCAGACACTGAATGATGCGTTACAGACTCAATGTGCTGTGCTATGGTTCGTGATGTGACTAAGCGATACATCACTTCCATGCGCACAATTTGCCTGTCCTCACGTGAAGTGGTGCACTGTAGGTGGATGCGATCGACCACGTCGGTCCGTCGTACCATCCTGCATCCAACGGTCCATATCCGCATTACAGTTGTTTGGTTTCGTCCAATACGACTACCGATTTCCCTGAAAGATAATCCACAATCTCGGTAGGCCACTATCCTTCCTCTGTCGAACTGGGAAACTTTATCAAAAGCTGATCGCTGTTTTCTACGACACATAACTGATCGTTTTTTGAAAAAACACAAGAAAAACACAATTGCCGAACTTGAAATCGTCGAAATCCCCAAGCCTTGAATAGCGCTTTGAGGTGGAGCCACAGGCGTGCGTGATTTGTGTCTGCTCTGAAATTCTAATCATTTGCATATCTCACCTCCGCTAATGCATGTTGTAAATTTCATGTTATTTGTGTGCTTCCTTCAGGGTGTTGCATTTACGGTGGCCAGCAGTGTATATATTTTTTATTTGAACCAAAACGAAAAAAATTACGGTGTGTGTGCTCGAAGCCCTGGTTCCGCGTTTAGTTCAGACTCGTATATTTGGCGAAGATAGCCTTAAGGAATGAATTATATAAAACCTTTTTTTTAAAAAATATATACTTTTTCTTAAGTTTTTTTTTTATGTTGTTTCGTGTAAAATCTTTTTTTTAAGTTCTGCATGTAAGATTGACGGATTTTTTTTACTAAATAGGGAATTTTTTATGACTTTTGTTATTTGTTAAATAAAAGAATTTCTGAATACCGAACAAACCTTATCACATAATATCTGAAGCGGTAACTGTAGATTTTAGGTTTCCTTATCCTGGTCAACAATCCAAAGTTATGCGGAAATCAGCTGCCACACATAACTGAATTGTTTAGTTTGCTCATGAAAGCAACGGATACGTAGGCCACGTAAAAGCGTGAAGGAATTCATTTCGGAATCGGTCAGAAAGCAATTGGTCACGTCACGTTTTCACACGAAAAAGGTCTTGAAAATTGAAATAAAAAAAAAACACGAAACTTGTTTTTTGATTAATTAGAACATGTTTATTTATTTGGAATACGTTTAGTTCCTTCGGCATCCGCTTTTCAGCACATTTCTAAATTAATTTGAACTGTTATTTCTGAGATCATTAATTTCATGTATTCACATTAGTTTTTATAATTAATTATATTTAAATATAGACTAGTCTGTTTTTTATTTTATAGTTGCCTTTCGGTGTTTGGGTTTTTGGTTATATTAATAGTGGGTCAAGAGGATGCTAGTAATTAATTACTTTATTTAATTAGTTCTTGTCTATGATCTAGAACTTAAATTATAATTGGACATGTATCTCGTTTGGACATGTTTTCATTTGTCTTTTAAAGAAATGTGCCTACAGTGTAGCATCATTCTTTTTGATTCCTTCCAAAGAAGTCATTTACATATTCCATTTAGAAGTGATAAGATACTTTTATATTTACCAAATACACTGGTGACAAAAGTTAAGCATAAATCGTAAAATGCGAAAAATATGGAGTAGATATTCGTAAAATTATTCCAAATTTCTTGCGGATATTAATTGGGGAAGAAAAAAATTAGGTTTATGCAAAATTTTCAGTCGACTACGTCCTGCGCGAAACACCGGCGCATGTCGGAAGCGGGGAAACCGATTCACGCAGCATAGGCAGTTCGGAAAAGTTTGTGCAACTGCTGTGCGAAGGAACGTTGTTAACCATCAAACAAGGTGAATGATGGCACAAAGACGCCAATTGGACATGTTTACGAAAGGAAGAATCGTTGGAATGCTGGAATCCTCACGATCACAAACCGAGGTGTCTCGAATTCTGAATGTGGAACAGTCTGTGATCTCAAGACTGTGGCAGAGGTTTCATAGAATGGGAGATGTTACCAACAACCAGTATCAGGTCGCCCAAGAGTCACAACTCTCTCCGAGACTGATATCTGGTAATAAGTACGCCGACGTCAGAGGGGCAGTACAGCCAGAGCACTGGGTTCGCGCTCACAGTCGCCACAGGAATACGAATTTCGAGAACAAACTGTTTACAGGTGACTCAATCATGCTGGCCTGTATGCAGAAGACCAGCAGTTTACATTTCCTCACGTCTGCGCATAAACGCGCTCGTTTAAACTGGAGTTTGAAACATCAAACATTAGGTGGGAGAGTGGGTCAATGTGAGATGCTCAGTGACGAGTCCCGGTTTAGTCTGAGTAGTGATTCTCGGTGGGTAACGATATGATGAGAACGTGGAACACGTTTTGAACCAAGAAACATGACGGAAACATCATTTTCCATCAAGGGAGTAATGGTATGGGCAGGCATCATGATGGACGGCCGCACAGACCTCCATTTCTTTGACACGGGTCTGTGACTGCTCAAAGATACAGAGACGACGTTCTTGA